>VMDO01012699.1:11758-61237 GCA_007922755.1 Pedetes capensis | reverse complement strand
AAAAAAAAGCTAAGAATGGTGTTATTATAAATGGTCTAGAAAATGTATGCAATAGTTCTGACAAGATAAAAACAAAGTTCACTGCAGGAAAAGTTTCTATCTTAAACAGAACTGGAACCCAAGGACATATAGAAAAATATTACCAAGTAAATGATAGAGAAGTCTTTGATGGGGAGGGTGGGATGGGGGGGAAGCATACAAGAGGGTAAGGGGAACCTATATGAATAATGTACATCAAAATGCATATATGGAAATGTCACAATGAAAAGCATGTCAGAATAAATCACATTAAGGTGTCCATTAAAAATTTCCAATAAAAAATTACAGTTTTTAAACCAGGAAAAAAAAAAAAAAGAAAAGAAAAGAAAATTTTCTAAGTGAGCATTTCAAGTCTGAACCAGGCCAAGGTTCTGAGTGTGGGGTCTTATTGGAGGGACTCACACCCAGGCCTGGGCTTCACCCTGGGCTCTGCTGTGCAAGGCTGAGCTCTGTTTCTGCTTCCACCTACCCACTGCTGTCCAGAAACCAAGATGGACTGGGGGAGACTTGTCAGAGACAGGGCAAACCTGGCTGGACATCCAAACCCTGCATGTGCAGACTGCCCAGCAATTGGATATCTGCAGATGTCTGCATGCTTGACTTTTTTGCTTTCACGTGGGTGCTCTGCAGACATGTCCAACCTGTGGCCTGCAGGCCTCCTAGGGCAGTACAGCTCCCAAGGAGGTGCCTGGAATCTTTTAACATTTTGTGTTTTTGTTGTTGTTAGGTGCCATCAAGTCGGTATCCGACTCATAGCGACCCTCATAGGGTTTTCAATGGCTGACTGTTTCAGGATTGCCTCAGGAGTGGATTGCCAGGCCCTTCTCCCATTTTTGCGGTGCTGGGAATCGAACCTGGGACCTCAGAGACTGCAGCGTAGCGCTCTACCAACTGAGCTAAATCCCAGCCCTTTTGTGTTTTTAGCGTTTATTTTCTTTATGGCTCTATCTTATTATGTATATTCACTAACTATATTATATAACTTATGTGTGGCCCAAGAGGCTGGGGTTTAGCTCAGTTGGTAGAGTGCTGATCTGCACTTTCTGAGTCCCTAGGTTTGATCCCTAGCACTGTAAAAATAGGAAAAGGACCTGGCAGCTCACTTTCAAAACAATCCTGAAACAATCAGCCATTGAAAACCCTATGAATAGCAGAGAAGCATTGACATATGCTGGGCATGACACAGTATTGGGGAGTGTTTTGCTCTGTTGTACACAGGGTCACTATGAGTTGGACCTGACTCAAAGGCACTTAACAACAACAACATGTGTGGCTCAAGACTACTCCTCTTTACTAGATGCTGCCCAGGGAAGCCACAAGGTTGGGCACTCCTGCTTTAGAGGAAAGGCACAGGCATAGGATAAGTGGTAGGAATGTAAAAAACAACACAGTCTCTAATAAATACATTGCTGATAGATCAAATTTCATTGGACAATAGATAATATGGCTAACATTAATATTTATTGCTTTGGGGCACTTGTAATTTACAAGGCACTTTATATTTGTGATTGCACTTAGGTAACACAATGCCTAGGTCACAGAGTTAGAAACAGCAACCCAGAAGGTACACCCCGAGAGTACAGAATTAGCTAAGGATGCAAATTTTACTTTTGTGAGAAACTTTTAAAACTTTTTTTATTAGTAATTTTTAATGTACAACCTAATGGGTCTCATTGTGATATTTCCATACATGCATTTCATTGTATGTTGCTCATGTTAACTTCCCCTAAGCCTCTCGTGACCCTCCTTCCCCATCCCCACCCTCCCTACCAATGATCTCCTTTTTACTTGCTTGTCTTTTTGACAAGCAAGTAGAGAGAGAGAGAGAGAGAGAGAGAGAGAGAGAGAGAGAGAGAAAGAGAGTGATCTAATTTCAGTCTGCAGAATGAGGAGATCTGATTCTCCCAGCACCATTTATTGAAAAGAATGTTTTTCTCCAACTTATATTTTTGGCACCTTTGTTAAATGTCAGGAGGCTATAGCTGCATGAGTTTACTTCTGGATGCTCTATTCTGTTCCATTGGTCTATATGTCTGTTTTTGTGCCAATACCATGCAGTTTTTGTTACTATAGCTTTGTAGTATAGTTTGAAATCAGTAATTGTGATGCTCCCTGCGTTACTCTTTCTGCTCAGAATTGCTTTGGTTAGATTTATTCCCAGGTATTTTATTTGTTTTGAAGCTATTATGAATGGGGTTGTTTTCCTGATTTCTTTCTCTGCCTGGTCATTATTGGTAGAAAGAAAGGCTACTGATTTTGTATGTTAATTTTGTATCCTGCTACTTTGCCAAAAATGTTTACCAGCTCTAAGAGTTTTCTGGTGGAGTTTTTTGAGTCTTTTAAGTATAGGATAATGTCATCTGCAAAAAGGGATAATATGACCCTTTCTTTTCCTATTTGGATCCCTTTTTCTTTCTCTCATCTAATTGCTGGGGCTAATAGTTTAATTACTACATTGAATAGCAGTGGAGACAGTGGACACTCTTATCTTGTTCCTGATTTTAGAGGAAGTGCTTTCAGTTTTTCCCCATTTAGTATGATATTGGCAGTGAGTTTTTCATATATTGCCTTTACTATGTTGAGACATGTTCCTTTAATTTCTAGTTTCTTCAAGGTTTTTATCAGAAAAGGATGTTGGACTTTGTCAAAGACATTTTCTGCATCTGTTGATAGGGTCATTGGTTTCTGTTTCTGAGTCTATTTATATGTCATATTATGTGTATTGTCTTGCACATGGTGAATCAGACTTGCATCCCTAGGATGAAACAGAATGTATGGTCTTCTTAATATTGCTTGATAATGTTGAAGTTTATTTGCAGGTATTTTATTAAGGATTTTTGTATCTAAGTTCACTAGAATATTGGTCTGTAGTTTTCCTTTCTTGATGTATCCTTTGGTTTTGATATCAGGGTAATACTGGCTTCATAGAATGAGTGTGGTAGTGTTCCTTCCATTTGTGTTTTGTGGAATAATTTGAGGAGCATTGGTGTTAATTCTTCTTTAAAGTTTTTGGAGAATTTTCTAGTGAATTCATCTGGTTCTGTGCTTTTCTTCATTGGGAGACTATCAGTGCTTTGATCTCACTGCTCGTTATGTTGTTGTTGTTAGGTGCTGTTGAGTTGGGTCTGATTCATAGAGACCCTGTGTACAACATATAGGTTGGATTAAGTTGCTTATATCCTCTTGACTTAATTCTGGCAGGTCATATGGGTCTAGAAATTTATCTATCTCATCTAAGTTTTCCAGTTTTTTGGAATATAATTTTTCAAAATATTAATTCTCTGGATTTCATTGGAATCTGTTGTAATGTTTCAATTTTCATCTCTAATTTTCTGGATTTGAGTCATCTCTCTCTTTCCTTTGGTTAGTTTTGCTAAGGGTTTGTCAATCTTGTTTATCTTTTCAAAGAACCAGTTCTTTGTTTCATTGATTCATTTTATTGTTCTTTTAGTTTCCACTTCATTAATTTCTGCTCTTATCTTTATTATTTCTTTCTGTCTACTGATTTTGGGTTTTGTTTTTTCTTCCTTTTCTAAGAGCTTGATCTTCATCATTAAGCTGTTTGTGCTTGCTCTAATTTTTTAATGTAGGCACTCATTGCTATAAATTTCCCTCTTAACTCTGCCTTTGCTGTATCCCAAAGGTGCTGGTAGTTTGTGTTTTCATTTTCAGTTGATTCTAAGAATTTTAAAATTTTGTCATTTTAAATAATCAAAATATTGTTCATTTTCCATGTATTTCCATGTATAGCATTCATAATTTATCTTGCTGTACATTTCTAGTTTTATTCCATTATGATCTGATAAGATACACAAAATTATTTTGATTTTTCTGTATTTGTTAAGACTTTATTTATGGCCTAAATTTTGATCTATCTTAGAGAACATTCCATGTGCTGCAGAGAAGGATGTATATTCTGTAGCTTTGGGTGGAATACTCTGTATATGTCCATTAAGTCCATTTGATCTATTGTGGTGTTTAACTCTGAAGTTTCTTTGTTGATTTTTTTGTCTGAATGTTCTATATATTGATGAGAGTCAAGTATTGAAGTAACCCACTATTATTGTATCTGAACCTATCTGTCCCTTTAAGTCCAGAAGCGTTTTTTAAATGAAGTTAGGTACAATGATATTTGTTTGTTGTTGTTAGGTGCCGTCGAGTCGGTATCCAACTCATAACGACCCTCTGTACAACAGGGGAAATACTAATGTCAGTGCCTCTCTGCTGTTCATAGGGTTTTCAATGGCAGATTGATTTTTGGGAGGGGGTTGCCAGGTCCTTCTCCCAAGCCTACAGCTTCTGGTTTTCCCGGGCGGTTTCCCATCCAGGTACTAACCAGGGCTGACCCTGTTTAGCTTCTGAGATCTGACGGGATGGGATGCCACAGGGCTGTGGCTGCAGGCACAATGATATTTGGTGCACATATATTTACAATTATTATACCTTCTTGGTCAGTTGTTCCTTTTACTAATATATAGTGACATTTTTGTCTCTTCAAAATAGTTTTAACTTGAAATCTACATTGTCTGATATAAGGATGGCTACTCTTCACTTTTTGGGGTTCCAGTTGCTTGGCATATCAATTTCCATCCTCTCACTTTCAATCTGTGGGTGTCCTTGACATTTCCTTGAGATGTGTTTCTTGCAGACAACAAATTGTTGGATCTTGTTTCTTCATCCAGTCAACCAATCTACTTCTTTTAATTAGAGATTTAAGGCCATTGATATTAAGGGTTATTATTTACTGGTTGTTGGGTTGGGGTTTTTCCTGGTTGGTTCATAAACTATTTGCTCTTTTCTTTCTCCCTTATCTATATTTTGGGTTTGCCGTTTTTTGAGTTAGACATGACTAATTCTTTCCTAGTTCTCTTTAGTTTGTCTGTTCTTCCCATGGAGTCTATCCATTCATGTGCTGTCATAGTGAAGACTTTCTTTCTTCCCCCTGTGTATGGAGGATCCCTTTAAGTATCTTTTGTGGTCATGTATTGCTTTATTTTGTGCTTGTCACGGAACATTTTTATTTCTCTATTCATTTTAAATAATAACTTTGCTGTATATAAAAATCTCAGTTGGCAATTATTTATTTTCAGGGCTTGAAGTATATCTTGCCATCTTTTCCTGGAATTTAGTGTTTGTGCTGAGAGGTCTGATGTAATTCTGATGGCTTTTCCTTTGTAAGTGAGTTGGTGTCTTTCTCTTGCAGCTTTTAATATTATTTCTTTGTTCTATAATCTTGGCATTTTAAGTATCATATGTCATGGGGTTGTTCTTTTCAGATTATATCTGTTTGGTGTTCTAAATGCCTCTTGTGGTTGGATGCCCATTTCTTTCCCTGGATTTGGGAAATTTTCTGCTGTAATTTCACTAAATAAGTTTTCTATGCCGTTAGTTTTTATCTCAGCTCCTTCTTCTACCCCCATGGGTTATTGTGTTTGGTCTCCTGCTCCAAAATTCTTGAAAATTGTGGCCGTAGTCTTTTAATTTTTTTCTTTGCTGATGTTTGAATGTAGTATTTCCTCAACCATACCTTCTATCCCTGATATTCTATTTTCTGCTTCATCTAGTCTACTGGTGATGCTTTCCACTGTGTTTTTCATTTGGCTTATTCAGTTATTCATTTCCAACATTTCTGGGTTTTTTTCTTCTTTAGAATCTCAATTTCCTTGCTGAATTTCTCATCCATTTGTTGAGTTAGTATTCTACATTATTGGCTTTCTGACCTAAGTCATGTATCAATATTCTTACTTCATTCATTTGCTTGTCTGTGTATTCTTTGAAGTCATTGATCATTTTTACAAGTAAACTTTTAAATTCTTTTTCTGACATTTCCGACTCGATGGCACCTAACAACAACAACAAAACAACCTGCAAGCTTATGCCTACAAGCCAAAAGTAAAATCTTATTTGTCAATGGGAAAAGAATATGTCTTAAGATTTCAGGGAAAAGAAAAAAAAAACATATGACTATCATTTGCCTTAAAGATTTGAACCAAAGACTGTGTGTGAGAAGTAAATGCTTAACAGAAGCCATCAGATCCATCGTGAGCCAAAATGAAGCATTTGAAGAAACAGATGTTTCAAGGGTTAGGGAGAAGAGTCAGGGAATGAATGGCCATTGAATTAAATGGATGGAGCTAGTTTTAGAAATGAACTGAATGACTTCTGCTCAGGTTGAGCTGCAAAGATTGCAGAGGATAATAGATCAATATCATTTATCTATTATTTTTAGGAAACCAGATATATCCTACAAATGGATTTTCAAATAGCAAAAGTAAAAATATGTTTTGTGTTTTAACATTTTTGATGGAAGACTTCCTAAAAATCAAGAACACACATTCTCTCTAAGCTCCATCTCTTCTTGGCCCAGTTATCATGGGTAAATTATTTCACCTGTCTTTGCCATGTCTCTGGAAAATTGAATGCATAATCATCCCTACCTCCAGTGGTGGTTTTGAGCACAAAATGAGTTAATACAAGTAGAACAGAGGCTGGTATATAACAAGCAGTTAACACACATGCTTACTATTACAATTTTCATTATTATATATAGGGTATCTGTATTAGTCTTTTCTGTAAGTATGATAAAATACTTGAGGATGAGTAAGTTATAAAGAAAAGAGGTTTATTCCTGCTCAGCTTTGGAGATTGAAAATCCAAGATCAGGTGGCCTCACCTATTTGGCCCCAGGTGAGGGCCTAATGGTGGATGGTATCATGGTGGGCGAGCTTCACGGTGGAGCTATCACATGGTGAGACAGGGGCCCCAGAGAGTGACTCAGGGTCAGGCTTGCTCTTTTGTAGCAATAGTCTTGCAAAAACTATTTAGGGTCCCACAGGATCTCCATCAATTCCTGCTGAGAGTGGTACCTTCTGTGTCCTAATTACCTCCCACTATGCCCCATCTCTTAAAGGTTCCAACAGACCTCCCAGGGCACCAAGCTTCTAATGCCTAAGGGATATGAGCCCCTCAGGGACAAACCACATCCAAACTGTTATAGCATCCTACCAAATGTGTCCATTTATAAGGGATTTTACTTTTGGAAGAAAAAAATAATAGTCTGTGGACCTTCCTGGACTTGATTTGCTCAAGGGTCCTTATAGCCTGGGCATCCCAGGTGCTGTGCAGGCCTGGGAGTTGTCACAAACATGATTTCATCAGGCTTTTGCACAGCATTATCTTGGTGGTAGTGGTGGGTGAGGCATCATTGGATTTGTTTTATCTCTTGCCTGGTACTAAATTGCTCCAAAGCATTGCTTCTTCCTGGTATTTCGTGGTCCTCCTTTCTGAATGTTGCCTGCCCTTCTCGGGAGTTCTGCTCCTGTGGTATTATAAAGTAGATGTTTGGTCTGCATCCCTGTTACCTGATATACAATTCCTAAAATCCTGGGAATGGGAGAAGGGCCTGGCAATCCACTCCCAAGGCAATCCCGAAACAGTCAGCCATTGAAAACCCTATGAGGGTCGCTATGAGTAGGATACCGACTCTACGGCACCTAATAGCAACAACAACAAAATCCTGGGAAGCTCCAAAATGATAAGTGTCCTCCTGTATTCTAGTGACTGACTGATGGCTGGCAGCCCCTAAGTGGCATCAAGATGGTGGCTTGTCACATGAAAGACCAAGGATTGATTGGACAGTTGGGACTTTCAGTCCCACCCCCAGCCTCTGAGAAGGAGAGGAAGGTTGAAGGTTAAGTTGAGCACAAATGACCAATGATTTCATTAATTATCTCACCATATAAGGCCTTCATTAAAACTCCCAGGGCTACAGTTTGGAGAGCCTCCAGAGAGCTGAACCCTGGGAGATTTCTAGAGAGCAGGATGCCCAAAAAAGACACGAAATCCCTGCATCTTTTCTCTTGTACCTCATCTTATTCATCTCCTCATTTGTATCCTTTGTAATGTCCTTTATAGCAAACCAATAGATATTAAATAAGTGTTGCCCTGAGTTCCATAGCTTACGCAAATTAATCAAACCTGAGGAGGGTGTCATGGGAACCCCAATTTATAGCTGGTTGGAGAGTAGCATACAAAAAACAATATGGGACCTATGATTGACATCTAATGTGGGCGAGACAGGGAATAAACCTTCAACAGGTAGGATCTGACACTGTCTCCAAATAGGTAGTGACAGAATTGAATTGAATTAGAGGCCACCTAGACACAGAGGGAGGAAAGTGTCTAGAAAAAGGGAGGAGTGTGGGCCAATGCAGAGAGGCAAAATAGCATAAAACCTTCCAGGAACTACAGAAGTTCATCATAACTGGTCTAGAGGGATCGGGGGCCATATTGGAATGAGGGGTCATGGGTGGTGCCCAGTTATAGAAAGAGCCGTACTTTATCTTATAAACAATGGAGAACTAATTAAGGAAGGATTTGATAAAGTCTAATTTGCTAGAAAGATGGCTAGAGCTTGTTTGGTAGGTACGTGCAGGGGGAAAGTTCTAGAGAAGGAGAAGAGTGTATGGAGGGGGAGCATCGCAGGGTCTCATGGTTTAGGGCATCCTTTTGGGTGGATTGAGGCACCCTAGAGTAATGTCAGACCCAGAAAGTGAAAATACGGCCTAAAGCATTAAAATCCTATGGTGGTACCTGCCTTCTAAGAGCAGGCATCCTGGCAAAACAGGTGAATACAGTGACCGTCAGAACCAAGGTCCTCAATGACCGAGTTGTTGTAAAAGTTAACTTTTGTTTTCAAAGAGCAATTTCGAAAATGTGTGGCCTTTGTCAATCTTTTAAGTGCCTTGTGGCCTCCAAAGAGAACCCAGCAGGGAAGAAACATAGAGGCCTGGAGATAACAGATTCTATCAAGCTGGACAGGCATGTACAAAGCTGGGTTTTCCCAGGACTTCCACCTTTATAATTAATGCCCCTTTCTGCGAAAGCAGTTATCCACTTATCTGCTCCAATGAGAACTCAGAGCACTGTCAGCTCCTGGGGTGCTGAAGTAATTTACTTCCCTCTGAAGACAGTGGGCACGCTCGCTCTTTGTTCACACCGCTCTGTTTGTCACTTGCCTACTGGGTTTCTAGGGGCTCTGAACACTTTATCTCACTGAATTCTCATGTGGAGCGCCCCCAACATGGTAGCATCGTCCTCATTTTATGTAGGAGGAAGCGGATCACTCCAGTTAAGTTTCAAGTTGACAGGAAGAGTGAGTTGTAGAGCCAAGCCTCAAGGTAATGTAAGGCCTCAGCATCCTTCCTGGGTCACGAGGCCTCTCTCAGAGCACTATGCTTAGGAGGAGAGGCAGAAACTCCCCAGCTAAAGGTCTAGGTTTTAGATTAAGACATCGCTGCATTGAATTCTGTCTTTGCCATGGGCTAGTTGTGGTATCTGCCCAAGAACACATAGGTTCAGCCTACATGAAATAAAATGATATAGATAAAGCACTTAAAGGGCCTGGCCCAAACAAATGGTCTATATGCCCTACTAACTTCAGTATGAATTGCAAGGAGAAGCCCAACTCTGAATTACGTTTTTTCTTCCCAGTGACCCCAATATTTCCTGGTGTGTGCGGCAGAGCTCTTGGAGAAGCAGGTCCCTGGAATGAAATGTCATACATAGACTTAGGGAGAAAGCACTTGCCACAGGCAGATGCTGGCCTGGTATATTGATTAACTTAATGCTTCTAGAAAGTGCCCAAAGCAAGATTCCATCTCAGGCAGTTGGCTCCAGAGCCAACACTCTACCATCTGTCCTTGTCACTACTTTTATGTTTGTGGGCAAGTTTGGGACAAGAATAACTTCAAATGGACCTTGAAAACTTGTGCCCCCCAGTCTGACAGTGTGGGCCTTTCAAGGGCTTGCATTCTGCATAGGATTGCAAAAAACACACATAGGTTCTGAACAGTTAACTTGGTGGGATATGTACAATACAGACTTTTTGTAGTAATGTAAACATAAGCAAGATGTTAATTAAACGGTTACTTTTAATAGCTGTAGTCTTTTAATGGCTTAGAAAACTTGCTGCATTATTTTATTACCATTAGTTCAAAGATTTCTAAAGAAATGTTGAAAGGCAGTGATTTTATTGAGTGTTTAGATTTATATAAACTCACCACTGAGCTGGCTGTTTAATATCCTTGTGCCATATAATACTCACAGTAAGCTTATGGTTGTTACTATCCCCATAGGTGAAGACAAGGAGGCTCAACGATGCTACCTAGCTTGCCCAAACTCACAGAGCCAGAAATGGAGACATGGAGCCAGAATTCCCTGTCAGGTGATGGTCTTTCTACTTCATCATGTTCTAATTTTACCAGACATAGGAACTTTGAGATTGAGACTCGTGAGTGATCATAGCCGGGATCAGCATCTTTCACACTTTTCAGGTATGCTATTGAGCCCATGTCCAAACATAAGCCAAGAGATGCTAAGAACACGTTCAAAGGGTAGAACAGTTCTCAAAGACTTGCAGTTTGGAGTTATTTGAATTTAGAGCCAGCAAGATGATGGAAATTTGGGGAAATAAGGGATAAGAATATACCTGAAGTCAAAGAAAATAAAATGTTCAACACGTTAATGAGATGAAGACGTCAGTCACTAACTAGAGTATTGGAATCTGACCCTAGTTTTGAATCATTAATTAACTTAAATAGATGTCCTATATGATTTCTGCCAGGATGGGGACAATTCTGAGGGTCTGACAAGCCTGAGTCTATAAGCATGAGTGGAAGAGAAGTGGTTCTGTTTGCTGAGGAGAAGAGGATAAATTGATAGGGAAGTTGAGTTCTGACAGAAGGGATGTTGGATGACAGAGGTAAGGGTCATGGAATAAACTTTATGCACTCTGAGGACCCAGGTTCAACTCCTACCACCACAAAAACTGAAGGATGTTGCAGCCCACTCTCAAAGCAATCTGGGAACAGTCGTCCATTGAAACCCTCAACCCTACTCGATGGCACCTAACAACAAACAACAATAGAAAAAGACATTTCTAAAAAAGAGAATGAAATGACTCTTGTGGAGAAACTAACCTTCTGAAGCAGGGCTGAGAATAGAACTTACTGTAATATAGCAAATTTCCTATATCTCTGCTATCCAATATGGTAGCCACTATCTATATGGGATTACAGACTATGTAATACTTATAGAGTGTGACCAAGGGATTGAATGTTTTTGCTTTATTTAATTTTGGTAAACTTAAGCTTAAACTTAAATTGCCACATGTGGCTAGTGACTTCCATATCAGATGTACCACTTATAAAGAAATTATGGTGCACCCCTGAGAAACAATAAATACTATAAATCCCTTTTATCAGAGACTAGTCAAAAACTGTTAAAAAGATTAAGATATTTGATGGAAGAGACTTTCCTCCAGGATTAGCAAACACCAATTGGATCAAGAGTTTATTTTATGATAGATTTGATAACAGAAGAGAATGTTATGATAGCAGAAAAGATAGATATTTATCCTTAATAAATATTATGAAAACAGTTTTACTCCAAAGTACCACTGGGTGATTCCACCGGCCAGGTCATTTCGTCATTGTTTTGGGGACAGGAAGAAAGCTATTCCAAAGGCAAAGATAAATTAATTTTTACTCTATTTTTTGAAAGTTTGCCTCAAAAGAATGAATTGAATACTACTATGATATTAGTTATATGTTTGTTGTTGTTATGTGCCATTGAGTCGATGTGTGACTCATAGCGACCCTATGTACAACAGGTGAGAAAGAGTATTGTTAGTGCTTCTCTGCTATTCATGGGGTTTTCAATGGCTGTTTGTTTTGGGAGTGGGTTGTCAGGTCCTTCTCCCAAGCTTATAGCACCTGGTATTTCCAGACGGTCTCCCATCCAAGTACTAAATCAGACCTGACCCTGCTTAGCTTCCAAGATCTGACAGGATCTGATGCCACAGTGGTACTGCTGCAAGCAATTACTTCTATAAGAATAACTTATTACATAGCTAACTCTTGTATTTTCAAGTTATTTTTATCATGATGTTAAAAACAAAACAATAAGAAAAAAATCCAAATTCAAAACAAACAAACAAGCAAATAACCCCACCCAAATTCTGCTAAAGGCTGAAGACAAATCCTGGCCAGTTTTCTAGGTTTGGTCAGTGTTGGCAGCTCCATCTCAGGGGACCTGCTGTGGCAACATGCCTGGCAGTCAGGATCATGGAAACCCTGCCCCAAATAATTCCCCTGTTTGTAGCAGTTGATGGTGACTCAGGGGGGGAGAAGGTTGGTGCTTCCTTTTTTCTTCTAAGGAGGTGAGAGTAGGTCTCGTTTCCATCCATGTTGTTGTTAGGTGCTGTCAAGTCAGGTACGGCTCACAGCACCCCTTATAGGGTTTTCAATGGCTGATTGTTTCGGGATTGCCTTGAGAGTGGGTTGCCACACCTTCTCCTGTTTTTGCGGTGCTGGGAATTGAACTCAAGACCTTAGAGACTGCAGAGCGGCGCTCTACCAACTGAGCTAAATCCCAACCCATTTCTACCCATAGCAGCCCAGAATTCCAAAAGCAGGAGAAACGAAGGCTGCCGTATAGGAGCTTAGCTGATTCTGGTAACCTCATCTCTTCTGAGGCTCCCTGTCTTCCAGGCCTCTGTAATTCCTCCCTGGCACAGGAGGATTTCAGTTTTCAGGCCTTGCAAATAAATGGAGCAGATCTTCCCTCTCAGGGTACAGAGTAATGACTTAATAGGTCTATCACATCTTAATTTTTTTTATGATCTTATATCCTGGAGTAACAGTGGGGAAGGCATGACTTTATTATTATTATTATATTATTATTACAGTGTTCCAGTCTGGCTCTTTGATGTTTACAAGTTCAGACAACACGTGGTTTCCAAGCCAGATTTCATAACCTTAAAATACCTTTCCATTTGGCTTCCGTCCATCCTATTCTGCTTTAGATCTTGTTTATGTTTGGCTTGAATAATGAATTGGCTGTGGGGTTTATTTTGCCACATGGATGTAAGACATCAGACGAAGACAGCATGTTGGATGGCGTCTGCGCTGAAGCACAGCTACAAAGCTTGAGTGTCAATGGTTGCCAGCCCCTGGCTGGGAGGCTGAGTCTCAGGATGCCCAGTGAATCCTGCTTGATTCCTACCGCTTGCCTCATAAGGGTGTGAGCTTCATGTCTACAGTCTGGCTCGTCTGATCAAATCGGAAATTCTCTATGCTACAAGGGTATTTGGGCTGGGATTTAGCTCAGTTGGTAGAGCGCTGCTCTGCAGTCTCTGAGGTCCCGAGTTCGATTCCCAGCACCGCAAAAATGGGAGAAGGGCCTGGCAACCCACTCCCAAGGCAATCTCGAAACAGTCAGCCATTGAAAACCCCATAAAGGTCGCTATGAGTCGGACTCGACTCGATGGCACCTAACAACAACAACAACCACCCAAGGGTATTTGGCTTTCATAGGCATAAATAAGTGCGTGTGTGTGTGGCATGACAAGAAGTAACACGAAAGCCTGCTCTGGGTGCTCATGGCTCAGGGTCTTGAAGACCAGGCTGAGCAGTTTGTGCCTCGTGGAGCAGGACAGTGTGGTCCTTTGGTGCAGGGCAAGCACCATCTGGTAACGTGCTATAAACGTAAGTTCCCAGGCCCTTTCCTAGACTTTCTATGTCCAAGAGTCTGGGAGTGGGGTCCGTCAATCTTTTTTGACTGGTCCTTTGGGTACCTCTCATGCTTGTCAAGTCTGAGATCAGTGGTGTAGGGAATAGGGAGCTAATAGAAAAGTGTAAGGTAGGGGAATAACATCATGTCATTCATGTACATTTCTGAAGTGAGAGAGACACTCAAGCCAGTGGAAAATAGTCAACCAACTTAATTGCAAAACTTTGAGCAAGGATATGATGCGTGTCTGAGCTCAAGCATAGCAATGGATCTAAAGCTCATCAAATTCATCTGAAAGGTGGTGGGGGTGGTTGTTAGGTGCTGTGAAGTTGGTGTCTGACTCATAGCGACCCTATGTACAGCATGCAAAACACTATTGTTAGTGCTTTTCTGCTATTCATAGGGTTTTCACAGCTGATTGCTTTTTGGGAGTGGCTTGCTGGGTCCTTCTCCCCTGCAAGGTAGTAAGGAGGTAGAATTTACAGTATGTAGTCCCTGATAATTATTGAGTGTGAAGACAAGCAGTCTGGGATGACTCGAAGCTTCTGTCTTATGTAGTGATGGGTTCTATTCTGCAAGACTGAAAACACGGGGAAAGTCTTTTCCCTAGAATTAGAAAAGAAGTCAGAGGGAAATAATTCAATATCCAGTTGCATTTGTGTGGTTTTGGTCACTTGGCCAGGACTCTAGAGGAAGGATTCTGTTGAAAGGCCAACAATAAAGTACTGACCACAATGTCGTGAACACAATGAGGCATATTGAAACCACATGCCTTATGAGTCTGAATACATGTTATGACAGCTCTGTCTTCACTTCCACCGGGCACCTGTACGTTTAGTGGTGAATGCATTGGCCATGATGACTTGCGGAGACCAAACAAAAGACAAAGCGCTCTGTGAGCATATCCGCGCTGGGGACTGGGTTATGTGTAATGCAGCATCCCCACCTTGTCATGCCAGGTCCTTGATACAGGCAATTTTGCCCATACCGAGGATGTGGTTTTGTCCAGGGTCTGCGTAAATGTAGGCATTACGGAGCCATATAAAAGAGTGCTTATTCTGTGTGGTCACAGACTTCAAAAGGTCAGAACCTAGCAGAGTCATAGCATTTTATGGCAGAAAGAGGCCTCAATCATAAGTCATCAAACCCACTTATTTCATAGATGAGAAAATGAAGGCCCAGGGAAAGGCAAAGACATGCCAAAGGCCAGGCATCCCATTCGGGGTAAAGCGCAGGATGGCTTTCTGCAGGATCCCTTGCAGGTAACCTCTGATTTTGGCCCACGTCTTACTCCATTGCAGTGATCAGGGTGAACATCTATGGAGCGCTCCACCGGTCAGCGGGGACAGTGTCCCTCATGCTCCACGGTTTGCCTCCTCCAGGCCCCACATCAGCGTTCACTGGAGACTGGTATTATTTCCCTTCTAGCAGACAGGAAGGGAGAAGGACCTGGCAACCCACTCCCAAAAATCCATCTGCCGTTGAAAACCCTATGAACAGCAGAGAAGCACTGACAACAGTGTTTTGCCTGCTGTACGTGGGGTCGCTATGAGTCGGACACCGACTCGATGGCACCTAACAACAACAAGCAGACAGGAAAACAGAGGCTGGGAGAGGTGGGGTGCCTCTTAACTCTCTAAGTGCCAGATCTTGTATTTGAAGCCAGACGCCTGATTCTCACACCTGTGGTTTCAACCACGGTGCTCTGTGGCTTCTCTCTGAAGCTTTCTCGAGCCTGGTGTGACGTTCTGGCTCCTCCTCTGGGTTCCGGCCGCCTCCATTCCTCCCTCCCTCCCAACTAACTCTTAGCTCTCTTTGTTGTTACTGTATCACCTGTCCCTGGCTTTTTGCCCCTTATAATCCTCACGCTCTGCCTACAACCCGTCCCTATTTGATTGCAAAGCTCCAGGAGTAGCCTCCTCTGTCCATCCTATCCTATTCAAGTGCTTAACCCCTAGGAAGTGCTCAATAAATACTTTTTGACAGAAGGAATAGACGGATGGGGCTTTTCAAGGGCAGGGGTCCTGTTTCCAGCATTTCTAGTCTTCCTCAAGCCTCCCAGGCTCTTGTCTTGCAGTAGGGACACAGCTGGGGGTTTTTTGAAGTAGGAATGAAAAGGGAGCATCTTTATAGAACAAAGAATGAGGCGGGTCACAGGCAGATTCAGGAGAGCTCTGTGCCTTCGGGAAATGGGGAGGCAGCTGGAATAGAAAGGAGAGTCTGGAGAAGCTCAGGATGTGCTCTGGTGCCTCACCCATATTCCTCACGGGTGAAGCACTGGCAGGCTGAGAAATGTTCCCGGTAGGGATGAGGGAGGAGAGGACTGTGGTCGCCTTTGCTCATGTGTGCGCCGGCCAGTCTTCACACAGTCACAGTGCCTCAGGTTGAGGTATCTCCACCAAGCCTGCACATAGTAGGCATGCTGTAAAGGTCAAGCGAATGCTTGCGAGGAAGCCCTTAACACAGCCAGTCACCAGAAGTGTTTTGTGTGGGCTATAAGGAGGCTATCAGCATGCTGGAAGAAACCCAGGGGTGGAGTTGCCCGCTCTGGTCACACAACTGGCAGGTGGCAAAAGGGAATCAGGACCCAGAAGCCCAGTGTCGAACACCAGCCAGGCAGCTTGAGTAAAATGCTGCAGGGGTGCAGCAGGCCCCCAGTTCAGGAGCTCATTTCTCTGACTTTGAGTGGTAGCCTGAGAGCAACCCATCCTCAGCAGCAGCAGCAACAGCAGCAGTGGGCCGAGGAAGGGTTACTGGGGCAGTCGTGGGCAGTAGCCGGAAGCCATGCTTGGGGGCAGCTGGGTACTGGATGCAGAGGGATGGATGTCACTTTTCCTTCCCCCTTATTGGTGGTCTCTGCTTCTTCCTCGCCTGCTGTCCCCCAAAGATGGTCCAGCAAAGCTTGACTCTCTGAAACTTGCTCTAGATTACAGACCAGCCCATCAGGGATCTGGGGAAGAGGGCAAGGGACAGGCTAGACCAGCCCAGCAGCTGGAGGGATCCAGAGCTGGGAGCCACCTCCGCTGACTCTGAGCTCTGCCCTCCCCCACCTTCTAACTTCTCATCTGGAGACCTGAGGCTCAGCTGCCTCCCAGGGAGCCCCTGCCAGAGCCGAGAAGAGAAGCTGCGTGGAGCTGGGCCGACTCCTCTCCTGACAGCCATCACCCAGGCAGCGGCCGCTGGCTGTGTGGTCCCTTGGGAGGCCTTGCAAGGCCGCTCTCTTGTCTGAGGAGAGGTGGGGAGAGGTGGTGATAATGCTGCCCAGGGCTCCTGTGGACCCCGAAACAGAGTCAGTAGTTGAAAAGAGTGAATGAGATGGTGGGGAGCGGGGGGCTGGGGAAGGCGGTCACCACAGGGCTCCCCGGAGTACGTGAGTTGCCATGAGAGCTGGGCTGTCTGACTCAGCGCCCTAGGGGCCACATCACCCCCACGGGTCTTGGCGTGTGCGCGTGTTGAGTGCGCGCGCACTTGTGTGGGCCGGCGTCTGTGGAAGCTACGGTGTGAGGCCAGGGAATTAGCCTGGAGGCTTGGCAGACTCATAGCCATCTTTTCTCCAACTCTGTAGGATGAACTCTGCCTCCGACGCTCGCTCCTCTACCTGCCGTTGGCCCTGCCCTCCCACGACTGGGACCTCAGGGGTGCCCCTGTCCTAAGAGCAGGGTCTCCCATCCCCAGCCCTCTGGGCAGTTGCAGTCCATATGGTGAAACTCACTGGGAGGAAGCTCCTCAAAGCAGAGCCAGGCAGGGAGGAGAAAGTCCTAGCTGAGGACTTGCCCCATGCCAGGAGAGGGCTGGACACTCACGTTCTCAGAAAGGATTCTAAATGGGGGATATTTTTATGCTGTTTTCCTGACGAAGATGTCAAGGCTCAGAGATGCGACATGAATAGCCGCCATCATACAGCTAGACAGTGGTGGTAGTTAGTGCTGGTGGGGAGTATGCCTTTTGTTTTCTTGCCCTGTTAAGACCTGTGAGACTGAGTAGCGAGGCTGCTGAGCCCATTGACATGACACCCTTCAGGAGTGTCTGCTCGGGGTGGGCTCCATGATTGTTCCCAGAAGACACAGCAGGTTTCCCTCTCACTGGAGCATCGGTGCCTGAACCTGACATTTTTCTGTGACGAGCCAGGTCTCGTGTTAATTCTCTAATCTTGTTGTTGTTGGGTGCCTTTGAGTCGGTATCTGACTCATAGAGACCCTGTGTACAATAGGCGAAACGCTATTGTCAGTGCTTCTCTGCTATTCATAGGGTTTTCAATGGTGGATTGATTTTTGGGAGTGGGTTGCTGGGTCTGTCTCCCAAGCCTACAGCACCTGGTGTTCCCAAGCGGTCTCCCATCCAAGTACTACTCAGGCACAACCTTGCTTAGCTTCGGAGATCTGATGGGATCGGATGCCACAAGGCTAAGGCTGCAGGCTCTCTACTCTTAGTTTTGTGTCACCGAGGTGCCTAACTGTGGAAACACGCAGAGTTGACAGACTGCAAGTTCTACCTGTTAGTCTGCCCCGCTGTGGGCAAATCTCTTTCCCTCTCTACACCCCAGTTTCCCTATCAGTGACATGAGATTATTCTAGAAAGATCTAGGATCTTCCCAGCTCTAACTTTGTGGCTTTGCATTGCATTGCACCCAGGCCTTTCTGGAATCCTGTAGTCTTTCCCACGGAGGCTTCACCCCTCTGACAGCCTGTCTTAAAGCACAGCACCACCTTCTGGTAATGAGGTTACTTCCTTTTCCCCCTTTCGGCTGCTGTCTGCCTCTGGGCTCCTCCCCTCCTCCAGTAGCTAGACTGTCTCCCCAGTTGTGAGCATCTCTTCTCCAAGCTCTCCAGGCAAGGCTAGGGGTGAGGTGTGGCTGGAGCGGTGTCCTTCCATCCAGAGGTACCAAAGCCTTTCTGGGAGATGAGCTCACACACCATGAGCCAGGCAGCTACACCAGCAGGCAGAGACCTGAGGACCAGGGGTGGCAGCTTCTGAAAGAACATAAATGACAGGGATTTGTTCCATGCAGAAGCAAGGGTGGCAGTAGCTGAGCCCTCCAGCAGGTTTTGCCTTCCTCTCCTTTCCCTGTTTCTTCCTTTTTGTTTTTGGGGTAGAGAAGTGAGCTTTAGAAAAATACATTGTTGTTGTTAGGTGCCATGGAGTCGGTGTCCGACTCACAGCCACCCTACATACAACAGGGGAGACACTATTGTCAGTGCTTCTCTGCTATTCATCGGGTTTTCAATGGCAGATTGAATTTTGGGAGTGGGTTTCCGGGTCCTTCTCCCAAGCCTACAGCACCTGGTGTTCCCAAGCGGTCTCCCATCCAAGTACGAACCAGGCTCAACCCTGCTTAGCTTCTGAGATCTGAGAGGATCGGATGCCACAGGGCTATGGCTGCAGGCTTAGAAAAATACATAGGTGGCCAATTTTCAGAAGTTCTTAGAGTTTTTAGGGGTTTTTTTGGGCTTTATTTTGGTTGGAAAAAGCAAGAAAAAGGACATGAGATAGGCTGCTTGATGAGGACTCTTCCCCTCTGAGGGAAGCAGGAAAGGTCTTTCTGAGTACCTGGCCTTTGTCCCTCTGATACCTGGCTGCTGACCATATTCCAGGAACTGCTATCATCTGCCTCACACCCAGGACACGCTGGGACTTCAGCTGCCCAGAGCGTTCCCCGCAGAACCTTAGCTCCCTGCGAGTGGGGACAGAGTTTGGCCATGGATCCAACGTGGAGAAACTCAGCTGCCCTCTAACGGGACAGGCTCCTTGTGGCTTTGGATTCCTAAAAGCACACTTTGTATGCATTTGGGGATATTTGGTAGATGGAGTCTAGACCAACCGGAAGGAGCCCAGAGTAGCCATGCATGCCCTGCTCTGTGCGCTCTCGAGCCAGTGCCATCCATCTGTCGCCCCTAGCTCCTGCTGCCTCGCAGGGAGAGATGCAGCGTGAACCGTGACCAAGATTGCTAAACTCCCTTCCAGCCCACGTTTTTGGGAGTCAACGGCTGTTTTCATCCCGAGTCCACCACTTCCTGGGAACCCAAGGGACCTGTCTGGCTGGCAGTGGGGCTCTCAGTATGAGGAGCACCAAGCCGAGGTGGACAGAAGGCAGGGGAGTGCGGGAGCCTTGGGCCTTCTCACGCAGGAGGCTCCACCTGCTTCCTGGGCCGTTGGAAGGACATGCGGTGCTGCGGTGTGGTGTCGCTGCTGTGGACAGGGAGGGTTGTCACGCACAGGTGCCAGGCCCTGGATGGTGCTAGAGAAGTGCCTGGAAAGCAGACAGACCCTACAGGATGTACACATGCCTGTGTTCAGTCACAGCAGGATCTAATGAACTCCCCCATCTTGGTTAAAATAAAGGAGTGACCAACAATTCAAAGAGAAATATAAACAGGATTCTAGATTGTACCTTTATTTCTCTACCTTCACCTAGGCTTGCGCTGCCTCCTAGTTGTGTGCCACACAGCAGCAAAGGTGCGCAAAGATGCTAAGTGGAAAGGCCTACCCTGAATAAGGCCAAGAGGGTGATGCTCCTCTGCCAGGGCTCAGCCCTGTGGCAACTGGCAAGAACTGTTGGTTAAATCGCTTGGAATTCTGTGGGTAAAGGACTGTGTTCATTGAAGATATCATTAATGCCTTTTGTCAGGAGCCAGAAGCCCACAGTGCAGCCCCCAATGCGAGACTTAGCTTGTCTGGTAATGAAATTAACATCATAAACTCGGTTAACAGAGATGCTACAGGTTTAATTAGTTCCTTAACAATTAAAGAAGAATTATGGGATCCGGAGTTGGAGCTCTCTGGCTTCAAAAGCAATTTGGGCGGATTGATGTCACTGACATCGCTGCCCAACTTCGGGGCTGCGAAATATATTTGAGGAATTGCTTATATTATCCCGCTTCCAGGCAAGTCCATACACTTTCCTACTGCCCGAAAGGAAGCTCTTCCTAGTCTCTTCTCCACCGACTCCTTCAGAGCCTGAGGTTTGGTGGGAAGTGGGTAAGCTCTGTCTTTAGGGATCTGCAGCTTCTCCTTCTAGTGTCTGCCTGTGTGCCTCCTACCACAAGCCCGCACCTGCCTCCCCGCTGTCTACGCTCCGCAGACACCATGCAGATAGGGGTGTCTGGCGCTCTGTGGGTCTTCTAGCTTCCTCTTCTCTATGTACCTCTTCAAAACCTGCGTGAGATGTTAGAGAAGCAAATATGGCTGTTACGCTGTCACTTTGCAGCTGGGGCACTTGGCAGTGTTTACACCCCGTCTTAGACAACTGATAGCGGGACAGCCAGAGCCGGAGGATACTCAGTCAGGAGGCCTGGGGCTGGCTCAGCCTCTTCGTCTTCTGGTCATCCATCACCACAGGAATCACATTGACAAAGCTTTCTCTGGGCAAGAGGCTGCCTGCAGGATCCGGGTCAAGGGAGCCTTCACTATCTTGCCGCTCTGTGCCTCTGACCAACTACATTAGCATCGTGTGGGAGTTGATCAGAGATGCTCTGCCCCAGACCCCCTGAGTCAGAATCTACATCCAAGCAAGATCCTCTGGCAATGTGCAAGCCCATGAATGTCTGGGAAGCACTGCTCTTTAACATTCTCTGGTGATCTCTTGTCTGGGCACCCTGTCTGGGCATCGAGTTGGCTGTAGAGACCCCTGTGGCTCCCAGGTATTCTTGTTTCCGTAGGTGAGGGTTGGCCAGCCTGAGCTGTGGCAATCTTGGTCTGGAGCACCCCCTCCCCCATCCCTCCTTAGCAGCACCCTTCTCCTCGAACCTTCTTTGGTGGTCCAACTTCGGCATCTTGCTGGTCTGGGCGAAGACACCATGCCACCCTGACAGATGGCCCGAAGTCGAGCAGACAGAAGAAACGAACATTTATCAAGGTTGGGTCAAGACCACGTTCCCCCAGCAGAGGCCGTCACGCAGCTGTCGTGCAGGAGCATATGGCCCAGTGGTGAGGGTCCAGGCCTGCTAATCCCACTCTTGGAGAGATTAGCTCTGACGAGTGAAGCAAGTGGTGGCGTTGCCAGGGAGCTGCCTGTGAGGGGGTGATGGGGGGATGTCTTCCCTACGGTCCAGGATCCAAAAGAGAAGCCAAAGTGAAATGATGCTGACAGTGCTAACGATGCACCCACCACTTCTCAATTGCCTGCTGTGCCTCCAGTAATACACTAGGCTACTGATTTCTACTATTGTTTTATTTCCCACCGGGGCTCTTTGAGAGGCATATTATTATCTCCATTTTGCAGATGAGGAAAATAGGTATCCGAGATGGAATGATGGGTCCCTTGGTGATTGGAGCATTGGTCTCTCCTGTCCCTGGGCAGGTGACACTCCTGCATTCATGTGCCCCATCCTTGTCCTCATGTTGGAGAGATGCTGACCATAAACAAAAGGAGGTGAAGCGCAGTGAATGAGATGCTTGTGCACAGGGGCTTACGTGGGAACGTGGCTTTGCACACTGCTGAGTCCAGGCATAGCCCCATGGGATGCTCTGTCTGGCCCAGCTGTAGCCCCCAAACACCCGAAGCCAAGGTGGGAGGGACCTGATTCCCAGTGCCATTGTCTCTGTATCATTCTTCAGCATGGCCTCTGCAGAAATGGGCTATGTCAGCTGAGATGTTAAGGGCAGAAGTACATTCTTATTGAGCACTTATTACTGACCAGGCTCTCCTCCAGATGTGTGTCCCATGGCCTGGCCCTGCAGAGCCCCTGCAGGTACAGAGCATGGAGGCTCCAGGGACTGAGGAGAGGCAGGCAGGTAGGTTCTGCCCTACCTGTGGAGAAATAGCCTTCATGTTAGGCCCCAGGTGACTCCAATGGGCTCTTGGTGGCCCATTCACTTTTGTGTTGATTCATGTGGCTAGCATTTCAGAAGTGGCTCTGTTTCCTCAGCTGACGCTGATTTTAATTGCCAGGGGGCATTTCTCATTCAATCTAGGAATAGAAGTTGAAAGACTAGAACAAGTTCCCAGATAGCAACTTGTATAGAAATTCTGATCTGATCAGAGAGAGTGCTGACTACCATATTAGAAATTAAAAGATGTCTGATTGTATTATGTGCTTGAATAAAAAAGATCATGCAAGTCATTCCTTATTTAAATCTTAGATTTCCTCGAGTGACCTTGAACTCATGATCCCAATTATAATAAGTAGTTCAGTTCACTGAATGTTCATAGAGCAAAACCATGTGCCTGGGATGCTTGTTTTGTTGTTGTTGCTAGGTGCTGTGGAGTTGGGTATGACTCATAGTGACATTGTGTACAACAGAAGGACACACTGTCTGACTCTGTGCCAGGCACAAGACCTCTTTTATGTTTAAGCCCCTTGTTGCAGCCACTATATCAATCCACTTAGTTGAGGGTCTTCCTTTTTTTCTTTGACCCGCCACTCCTCCAAACATGATGTCCTTCTCCAGGGATTGGTCCCTCCTGACAACATGTCCAAGATATGTCAGATGCAGTCTAGCCATCCTTGCTTCCAAGGAGCACTCTGATTGCGTGTCTTCTAGGACAGATCTGTTGGTCCTTTTGGCATGGTATATTCAATCCATGGTATATTCAATCTTCATCTCCAGCACCATAATTCAAAAGCATCGGTTCTTCTCCTGTCTCCCTTATTCAGTGTCTTCCCTTCACAACCATATGATATGGCTGAAAATACCATGGCATGAGTCAGGTGCACCTTCATCTTCAGTGTGATGTTTTTACTTTTCAACACTTTAAAGAAGTCTTTTGCATTCTCCCATTTTTGTGGTTCTGGGGATCGAACCCTGGTCCTCACAGAGTGCAGAGCAGCACTCTACCAACTGAACTAAACTGCAGCCCCGGACCTCATATTCTAGTATCTGGGAATGTCTAGGTTCTATTGTTTAGGTGAGCACAGGACTTGGAGATCAAACTGGGAGAGTCAGAGAAGATACTTTGAAGGGAAAGCCGTTGAGCTCAGTTTGTGAAAACGGCCAGGACTTAGCCAGATGACTGATGGCAAGGACCGAGGACACAGCATGAATAAGCCCACAGAGGTGGATGCAGTTCTATATTAAGGGAATGCAGCTGCCAGGCCATGAAGGATATTTCATAACCTGGTAAAGGACCTGGACTTTACCTACCTTGGCAATTACGACAAGCCACCAACACATTTTAAATAAGGGTTGAAAGGATCAGTCTATGCTTTAGAAGGATCCTATTGATCAGTGGAAGTTGAATTAGAGGGAGTGGGACTCGTGTCTCAGGAGAATTTCAGATGAGAAGATGAGATGTTCCCTGGAAAAACTAAGTCGCTCTCTTCTCTCCACGCCAGTATGTTTCCCAGAGCAGATCCCTGGGACATCTGCTCTTACCTTTTTAGTTGCACAGGTGGGCTTCTTCCTCCAACTCTTTACCTCTTGAGAATAAAGAGGCCCACAGATCTCTGAAGCTAAGCAGGGACGGGCCTGGTTAGTACTTGGATGGGAGTCCACGTGGGAGCACCAGGTACTGCAGGCTTGGAAGAAGGACCTGGCAGCCCACTCCTGAAACAATCCTGAAACAATCAGCCATTGAAAACCCTATGAATAGCAGAGAAACACCGACCACAGTGTTTCGCCTGTTGTACATAGGGTTGCTATGAGTTGGACATTGACTGGACGGCACCTAACAACAACATGCATGTCTTTCTAGCTCTGGTCCTCGGGCTAGATCCTGACATAAACACTCACCATCACTGTGAATAATAGAAAGAATGTGGGCCCATGCCTTCTGTCCTGGAGACTTAGAAAATCCTGAAGACTTTCTTCTGAAGTCCCTGTTGCAATCTGTTCAAAATTACCCAGTGCTAGAGTTTTGTCTGAATGCTGGAAATAACCAATACTATTCTGTTATCCATAATGTATAGTATTAAGGATTCTAGAAGCTATGGATGAAAGGACTGGTGATTCGCAGCCGAATTCAGAGCAGATTATAAAGCAGGTTGCTAGTATTTTGAGAAGAATTTGGTAATTATAAGAAATTAACATCAGTGCATCAAAAATAACATTTGTCCTTTCATCTCCAACACTCCAAAGAGGCCAGAGCTAGGGAGATAAATTCAAGAACCCACCTCCCCAGCCTGCAATATAAAAAACAGCCCAACTGTGGGCTTTTTGGGTGTTTGACATGGAGTAGATGCCAACTCTGAGAGATGCTGGGAGCCATCTCCAATGTTACATCCAGCAAGAAGATTCTCCCGGGGAAGTCCTTGGCTTGCTCCACTCGGATGTCTGAAAGATCCTGTAGAACTTTGCTTTGAAAAGGAACCCAAGGAGGTAGAGAGAAGGCAGGGATGCCAAGAGGTTCTACATAGGACCCAAAGACTAAAAATGTTAAAAGGTGAGAACTACTTTCCTGTGACCCTTATTATCACAGATTATTAGAGCTGGAGGCTCTTGGTAGCCCATTCAGTTTTGTCTTTAATCATGTTATTTTGAGTGATGGCTGGCGGACAAGTTCTGTGTCCAGCCTTCTTAAACAGGTGTTTCCCTGGCAACTGGTCTCAAGGTAGAGCAAGAAACAATTTTATTCCTGGCTCCTCTTCATACCAGTTAGATCGATGTTTCTGGTAAGCTCAAGGTTGCAACTTGCAAAGAAATTTTGTAATAACTCCCTGATAGTATTTAGCTTGGGAAAGTGTTTATTCTATGGTTGTCACATTAAGATCTAGCTTTCAAATATCACAGGGTTGGTTTCTTTTTCAGACAAGCAAAGATAATTATCCAAAAATCAAAAGTAGATGCACCAAAATTCAAAGTTATTAAGAAATCTTGGTATCTTATTTTCACAACGAACACACATACACCCATGCACACACGCATGCGCACACTCATGGTTTTCTACCTCTGAAGTTATAGATTCAAGGTTTCAAGATATTGCTGTACATAACTCATGTGAGGAAGCTATCCGAAACAATGGAAATGATCTTCACTTGTACCATCTGTCTTGAAGAACTATTTGAATCAGGTCACTTGTTTCAAACTTGAATGAGTACCTTTTCTCTACACAATCAGATTCTCCTTACGTATGAACAGGTAGATTGACCACCGTTTTCATGATTTCTTCAAACACTACATGAAGGTCAGGAGACATACAATTGACATCCAGCTATGGTTAAACCCAGGTGTGACCTTTTGTTTTTATGTGATCATGTGCTTTGTATGACACACATGGTTAGTCTTTTTTTTTTAAATTGGAAATTTTTAATGTACACCTTAACGTGATTCATTCTGACATGCTTTTCATTGTGACATTTCCATATACGCATTTTGTTGTACATTATATATATAAGTTCCCCTTACCCTCTTGTGTGCTTCCTCCCCCCTGCCCCACGCCCTCCCATCAAAGACTTCTCTTCCATTTACTTGTCTTTATAACACATGGTTAATCTTCTGACTGTTTAATACCCACATCACAGCCCACGAAACAATCATTACCAACATGAAAAAAATCTGTTGCCTATAGCATGGTTTTTAGCATCAAATACACAAAAAGTCACTGAGCATTTTCCCCATATGACTGGGCTATGCGTATGACCAGTATACATTCGCTGGTTTCCTATCAGTGGTGATAATGATCGCTCGTTCATATTGCACACTACTGTTATTTTTGTTTTCCATAGTACTAGCTCCTAACAGGAGTTTGCTGCTTTCTCTTCCCCCACCCCTGCCCTCAGCACAATATTTGTTATTAACTTTGTGGGTGGTTTACAAGCTCCTTGGCAACAGTGTAATTGTACCTGTTTTTGAGCTATGAAATTTTAACTTCAAATAATGCTCCTTTGGTTTTCCTTCTTTTTTGCATTTAGTGATATAATTCATTAGTTTTCTGGAGGGTAGTATTTTATCCAATTTGTTCTGAAATGCTCTGATTGGCTTAGTAGAAATGTCAATAGACTTCTCTTAAGTGTGCCTTTAAGTCACATTATAACATTGTTCTGTTACAGGGTGCTAGGAACCAAGGATGGATGGATTTTCCATCTCAAAACTTTAATTTTTGAACATAAATCACCACATCTATTAGCTATATTTTTCTTTCTTTCTCTTTTTTCTTTCTTTTTTGGCTGCTTGAGCAAAACCATCATCAGTGGAAGTGTCCATGCTCCACAGAACATGAAATCATATTCTTCAAGCTGTGTACACTTGTTCCTATTTTTTTCTTTTCCTTTCTTTCTTTCTTTTGAAACAGAGTCTTTGTCATGTTGCCTAGGCTAGCCTTGGCCTTGACTTCCAATCCTTTTGCTGTAGCCTCCTGAGTAGCTGGGGGTGTAGGCACACACCACCACACCTGGCTCTCTTGTTCATTTATAACTGTAAAGATACAGGAATAATAAGCATTTTCTCCTAGCATAGTCTCACGATACAGACTGGTTCTGTGATCAGAAGAGTGGGGGTCTCATCCAGCATAGCAAACAAGCAATCCTATTCTGCAGTAGCTTTTCACCCACCAACTGCGCGTCCTCTAATTCAACACAATGCTGA
This sequence comes from Pedetes capensis, assembly GCA_007922755.1. Classification (NCBI taxonomy): domain Eukaryota; kingdom Metazoa; phylum Chordata; class Mammalia; order Rodentia; family Pedetidae; genus Pedetes; species Pedetes capensis. The sequence goes on along the minus strand of VMDO01012699.1, from coordinate 34,168 downwards.
CACCATCTACCTGGACTTGGCCTCAGGCCCATAGCACAGGGCTCCTACAGACTGACCCCTCTTCAAATGCCAGTTGCAAGTCTGGACCTTGGGAACTTCTGGCTGACCAGCTTTTAATTGGGGTTCCCACATCCCTTCCCTGGGTTCAGTGCATTTACACTGAACCCACTGATCCAGGGGGGCTCATGGATCTCCGGGAAACCCTTTACCAGTTTATTAACAAAAGATATAAGAAAAGATCTAGCTGAGCAGCCAGATGAAGAAATGACAGAGGGTGGGATCTGGAAAGTGACAGCACAGGAGCTGCCATCGCTGTGCCATCGAGGAATGCCAACCCAGAGGCTCTCTGGACCATCTTTCTGGGTGGGAGCTTCAAGAGGAAGCCAAGATTGATTACATCATTGGCCATTGGTGATCAGCTCAACCTTCAGCCCTTTCCCCATCCAGAGGCTGGAAGTGGGGCTTAAAGTCCCAGCCCTGCAACCCTGCCTTGGTCTTTGCTGCCATCAGCTCCATCCTGAAGATACCTGGGGATGACAGCTGCTAGTCAGCTCATTTGCACACAAAGGCATTCTTCAGAGATTCCAAACATTTACAAGCTGTATGTCAGAAAATGAAGACCAGATACATATTTCCAAACACCACATTGACCTTACTGTGAGTTATAATGTTTACTATTACCTTCATATCCCATTTGATGGCACCTAACAACAACAACAACAACAACAATAACAACAACAACGTCACCCTCATACTTGTACAAGCTAGCTTTCAGCTATTACTGCATCATTTTAGGATATGGGGATTAATACAACAGAACACACACACACACACACACACACACACACACACACACACACGAGAAGGACCTGCCAACCCACTCCCCAAAATCAATCTGGCATTGCTGGACGTGGTGGCACATGCCTGTCATCCCAGCGGCTCGAGAGGCGGAGGCAGGAGGATCGCAAGTTTGAGACAAGAGGCAGTCTCTGTAACTTAGTGAGATCCTGTCTCAAAAAGTAAAAAAATGGGCTGAGGGTGTAACTCAGTGGTCCAGCACTTGCAAAGAATGGAAGCTCGAGGCCCTGGGTTCAACCCCCAGTACCACCAAAAAAAAAAAAAATCATTCTGGCACTGAAGACCCTGTGAATAGCAGAGAAGCACTGACCACTGGCAATAGTGTTTGGCCTGTTGTACATAGGGTCACTATGAGTTGGATACTGACTTGATGGCACCTAACAACACACACACACACACACACATACACACACACACACACACACACACACATTTCACAGAATAGACAAAACTTGCAATTAGATGAAATAAAAATTGCTATATATTCTATTAACAGAATATCTTGGGTGAACTGACAACATTAGCATATAACAATTATAGAAAAGATTTCTTTGAAAAATCCCGAGTAATCTTTCCTTCCAACTTTGTGCCATGTACGTGAATGTGGCTGTTTCACCTTATTTCCATTTGGAATGATTCCACCACCTGTGGACATCCGCGAGACCACTGGGAATGGTCGGAGCTCCGTGGACCACACTTGGAGAAGCCGCTGGTTACTTGGAGCTGCCTCCTTTCCATATGGCGTCTTCAAGCTCAAATGTGGAGTCCTTGCATCTCCTCTGACCCCAACTGGCAGTATTTGTCATGCCCATCCATCTGTGGCCTTTCACAGTGGGTCGTCATCTCTCCCCGCCACAAAGTCCAGCTTGTTCAGTGTAGCGTTCAAGGCCCTCTGTGATGTGCGTGGCCTGTGGTCTTGCTGTGACGATTGCCTCCAAATTCTTTACTATATGTGAGAGTTCTGTACAAGCCTTTCCACTTACATGACACGTCCTTTCCCCTCCCACTACCAGTGGCCCTCCTGTGAATATATGACAAACAGCCCTGTCCACCTGAGAGGGGACAATGGTGAAGCCCCAAGGCAGTATCACCTCCTGCATTCAGGTGCCCAGAGAAACTCTGGTGCAGCAGGTGTGACGGTGGCTGGCTTTCATCACAGCCCCTTCAAAGACTGAGCTTGACTCTGGGGTCTGGGCCAGCAGAAATGTTAAAGGCCAGCATGTAGTGAGGTACTGAACAGCCTCCCTCTAATCCTGAGTGTCTCTCTCTGAGCGGTGTGCCTGCCCCACCTTCCCCCAGCTGGGCTCCTCCTTCAGCCCCAGACACTGCTGTGGGACTAGAGTATGTTCATGCTCTGGAAGGGACTAGACGCCAAGGGTCTGATCACTGTTCGTGCCAGGGGGTTCTTCCATCTTCTAGCATATAGGTGTCTTTGAGTCTGTCCCTTCAGCTGTCCACATGTCCCTGGACATGACCATACTTGAAGTGAGGACCTACGTTAGTCCTGTACTCTGGGATTCTGTGCCAATGAGTCCTCAGACCTCATAAAGCTGAGTCTAGATTCCTCAGTGTAGTATTCAAAGCCCTCCACCATGGGTGTGGTACACAGTCCATGCCACTGTGCCTCTACGTGTCCCCACACTGAGCCTGTTTCCAGCACTCTGGACCTCTGACTGTTCCTTAAGCTGGGATAGGCTATCAGGTCTCCAGAACTTTGCTTACAAAATCATCCTTCTAGAGCAATAGGCACCTTTTTCGGCTTCCCTGACTCCGACGCCATGTTGTGCTCACAGTCTCTGCAGATTCCCGCGGCATGGAGTTTGAAGTCAGACGAATCTCTGTTCAAATTCTAGATCTGCTGCTTATTTACCTTATGGCTTTGCAGTTTTCACCCGATCTTCTGAGGTTTAACTTTCCCAACTGCAAAACACTGCCCATGATCCTTCCCTTGAGAGGAAGTCGTCAAATGTAAAAGTAATGACGTCTTTAACGTATTTGTGCAGGGCACAGACACGATGTCTGATAGATGTTGCTTCTCTGCTCCTTTGTCCGTATTCCTTCAGCATGTTGTCTTTCCTTTGGTCTTGGTTCTTCTTTATTTTATAATTTTATATAACGAATTTGTCTTCTGTAATAAGCCAAGGAATTTTGAAGCTAGGCGAACATTTCCTTCATCTCCTGGGTCTCCTCTGTGCCTCGTTTGGAACAGGTGCTATGTAAATGTCTGTGTGTTGGAAGTAGAATTTTTGTTATTACCTTTTATATACAGTGTGCATGTACATAATTTATGAGTTCACTTTGGAAAACAATGAAAATGAAGGTAGAATAGGGACTTGCTATTTCAGCTAAGGGTGTGCTATATCTAGAGGATAGTCTCCATAGAGTAGAGTACAGTCTCTAAGGTTTGAAGATTTGTGTGTGCAGTACTGTGTAGAGAACAGGGAGGAAGTCAAAGAGCTTTCTGCCCCAGAGGAGTAAAACAAAAAAAAAACCAAGTTGACAAGATGGACAGGAATGTTGGAGGAAAAAGAGCACAGGATCCTGAAATTTGTCATGTGAATTATCTCTGCGAAATATCAGTGCTACTCTGGGCAAAGAAGAGGCAGCGGTGCCAAGCAAAAACATCTCTCTTGCTTATCCCGGATATTAAGGGTTAAAGGCAAAAAACATGTGGGCACGCGCGCATGCACACACACACGCGCACACACACACACACATACACACACACACACACACACACACACACAACTGTTTCCACTTGCAAGATTAGAGTCGCTTCCCCATGCCTGATTTTCCCCCACCATATTCCTATGTGATGATCCTTCGCCACACACAAGACTGTCATTGTATATTCATTCATTAGAGATAATGATTTTGAATCTCTGTCCCTGCTGACCTGTGGACAGATGGCTAGCATGAATGCCATGTTTATCTGGACACCAGATCAGCCCCGCAGCCCTCTGATGGGTCTGATCATCGCGTGGCAGCTGCATCACAGACCTCCTCTTTTCTCCTCTCCTCCCAGGGGGCTGCCCACTGGGTGCACTGCATGTGAACTTCTGCAGAAATGGGCCTTTTGGTCATGACCAGTTTTGTTTTTTTTTTTCGTGACCATCCGATAAATGTCAGGACTACTTAGAGCTAATAGCTTCAGATTGGAGTGGAAATAATTTGAAGTTCTAGATTGTTAGAAGCATTGTTCCATTCTGAATAACAATTGCTTCTCCGTCTACGCTCTCCCTCTCTCTGCCTTAATATGTAAGTGTTCAAACAAAGCGTAAGAGTTGAGTAGGGTTGCATTTGTGAGTCATACCTGCTAAGCTCTGGGATGGGTTGAAAGCTCTGATTGCAGCGATGTGAACAGGAAACCGTCTGGGTAACTTGGGGTGGACCCACTTAGTGAAAAACAGGCAAACCACTAATTTGATCATTGCAGACAGACAGATTTCTGTGGCGATTATGTTCTTTTAACGAAAATTGTTTCTCTTAGCAAAAAGATTTATCATAGAGCAGTTGAAATGGACTATTTCCTCTATGGCTTAAAAGAAAAGATATTGGGCTATATGATACTCAGAGTGGTTTTCAGAATCATATTTGAATGAGGAATCCAGTAGGTTAATTGTGATTTAATTATCTATTGCAAAACTTCTTGTAAGACCTTATGGCAATTGGTATTAGTTCACAGATTCATTCAGCAAACAATTTTTACTCATAAAACTCTAGAGCAAAACTTGACCTCTATATGTCAAGATTGTTTTCCCTCTTGCAGGGAGGATTGACTGTTTCCCAAGCTTCACTAGGAAAGAAAAAAGGATAATCTAAGTTTAGAAATCCCCATGAGATTTTAGAATTCATTCCCTCCCATTAACAGGTGCCCAGTAATTATTCCCTGTACAACGTTAGTATTTTAAAACTACTTCCTGGATGTGCTAAAAATCTTTGTTGGGTGATACCTCCTCTTCCTCTCACTCCTCATCCTCTTCCTTGTCACCACCCCTGGGACTCAAAGTCACTTCCCCCAAGCTCAACTTGACATTAAAAAGGCCACTTAAAGCAAAATACAGCTACAGTTCTTCTAGTCAAAGGGCACGTTCCTTTCGGGTCATTCTATCATTGACCCTTCTAAGTTCTGGAGTGGACTATCGCCATTTTTACCCACCCTGTCTTACGCATTAAGGCTTGCTAAAGGACCACCTCCTTCATCCCCAGGCTCTGTCTCCCCTTGGCACTGGAGTCTCTTCCCTTCTCCAGCCCTACATGGGTGTCTCTTGTAGTCTCGCACACCCTTTCCCTCCAGCTGGAAACTCAGCTGTTCTGAATCCTTACATCACCTTGCGGCTCCTCCCCATGGGTCCACATGGTGTTAAGTCCATGGATCGACTTAGCTGTGTTCTCTGGCTTCACTTTGAAAAGAGATTAACGTATTTTATTTTTGAGAATTTTTTAGAATTATAGAAAAATTGGGCTGGTAGTTCAGAGAATTCTCACATACTCTGCCCCCACCCCCTTTTTTTTTCTTGTGGTACTGGGGATCGAACCCAAGATCTTGTGCTTGACTGCTTTGCAAGGGCTGCACCACTGAGCTGCCACCTCCAGCACATTTTTTTTTTTTTTTTTTTTTTTTACTTTTTGACACAGGGTTTTGCTAAGTTACGCAGACTGTCTCTGGTCTCATACTTGCAATCCTCCTGCTTCTGCCTCCCGAGCCGCTGGGATTAGAGGCGTGCAGCACCATGCCTGACTCATACTCTGCACATTGTTGTGGTTAGGTGATGTTGAGTCCAGTCCAACTCATAGGGACCCTCACAGGGTTTTCAATGGCTGATTGTATCGGGATTGCTTAGGGAATGGATTGCCATGTCCTTCTCCCATTTTTGCCATGCTGGGGTTTGAACCCGGGTCCTCAGAGAATGCAGAGCAGCACTCTACCAACAGAGCTAAGCCCTAGTCCATTCTGCACATAGCTTCCCCTAAAATTAACATTTTACAATAGAGTGGCATGTTGTTATAATGACTGAGCCAATATTGTCCTGCATGTGCTAAATTATTATTATTTTTAAATTATTATTAAAGTTCATGGTTTATTCAGATTTCCTTTGCTTTTACCTAATGATTTTTTCTGTCCAAGAATCCTATCCTGGGTAGCACATTACGTTAAGTTATCCTCCATCCTTAGGTTCCTCTTGCTGTGATAGTTTCTGACTTCCTTCATTTTTGATGACCTTGTTAATTGCAGAATGTCACTCTATTGTGATTTGTCTGATTTTTTTCCTCATGATTCAATTGGGTTTCTGAGTTGTTGGGGGAAAAGCCATAGAAGTAAAGTGACAATTTCATTGCATCATATCTAGAGTACATACAGTCTTCATGATTTATGACAATTTATATTTACCTTAATCACCTGGCTAAAATGGTGTTTGTTAGGTTTCTGCATTGTATAATTATCATAAGTGGTGTTTGTTAGGCTTCTGCATCATAAAATTATTTTCCCTTATTCCACATTATATGTACTCTTTGGGACTAAGTCACTTTATGTAGCCCCTACTTATGGAGTGCGGAGTTATGCTCCACTTCATTGAAGATGGAGTGTCTACAACAGTAATTTGTATCAACTAACCCTCCACCAGATGGATTGACACAGGGTCTGCAACAATGGGCTTAAATATAAATAAGATCATTTGCCTGGCACAGAATCGTCAAGTGTTTCGATCTGCTGTACATAGGGTCGCTATGAGTCGGACTCGACTCGATGGCACCTAACAACAACCACAACAATTCTGCGCAGGAGTTTTGTGTCTTGTCTCCCTGGCTTTGCATGTTCCAGGATCATTCTCAGCGTGGAATTCCTCCCTGATTCAGTCAAGGTGCTAGGTTTTTCACATGGGCAACCTGTCCTCCTTGGGCACCTCCACCCTCCCCATTTGCTTAGTTATCCAGCTCTACAGTACCTCTCAAGACAACTTACTACAGCTTGCAAAACAAAGCTAATGCCTCTGCTGGCAGATAGGTCCTCTAGTATCTGGCATTTTCTACCTTCCCATCCTCATCTTCACTCCCCTCTGTACCCAGACATTATCCTGGCTCCAAAGCAAATGAATTATCATTCCATCCAAAGACTCACACTACTACACTATTTCTATGTTGTTGTTAGGTGCCATCAAGTCAATATCCGACTCATAGAGACCCTGTGTAGAACAGATGAAACACTAGTGTGCTTCTCTGGAATTCATAGGGTTTTCAATGGCTGATTGTTTTTGGGGGGTGGGTTGCCCCCATCCCCCATGGTGGTCTCCCGTCCAAGTACTAACCAGGCTAGACCCTGCCTAGCTTCTGAGATTTGATGGGATTGGACGCCACAGTGCTACGGCCACAGGCCTATTTCTCTATCTTTCTATATATACTAGCTTCTGTCTGGAAAGCGCCTCCCCTCCTGAACCAATTTTAAAGCCTTAAAAGCAATCCAATATTCTCATCCTCCAGAAAGCTTCTCTTAACTAGTCAGAGGTCATCTCTGCTTTGCACCATAAATGTTCTTGGCACATTCCTCTGGCACTTGGTAGTATTTTAATTATTTGCTTATTTGTCTCTTTGTAGGATAAGCACTTTAAAGGTGAGATTCTGATTTACCCATCTCTTTGCTACCAGGCTGTCACATAGTATCTCTGGAATGAATGACCAGCTGAATCATTGTGAGAGTCTTCACACATATACCTGTAACTCTCCCAGTTGGATGGAGTTATGGTTTGAATATAAAATGTCCCTCGTAAGCTCATGTGTTTGCACACTTGGTCCCTACATGATGGCGCTATTTGGGGAGGCTGTAGTAACCTCTGGGAGGTGGATCTTTGTTGGCAAAAGTAGGTCACTGGGTGTGTGCCTTTGAAGGTTATACCCAGTCCTTATCTCCTGTTGCTCCCTGCTGCCTGGTCTGCCGTGATGTGAACAGCTCTCCTTCACTGCATATTCCCATCACCTGCTTTGTCATGCTTTGTCCTCCAGTATAGCTTGAAGTCCTCTGAAACTGTGGGACAAAATAAACCCTGCCTTCCCTTAAGTTGTTTCTGTCAGGTATTTTGGTCACAGTGATGCTAAAAGTAACTAATACAGAAAATTGGTACCAAGAGTGGGGTTGTTGCTATGCCTAAACCTGACCATGTGGTTCTTAGGCCTTTGGAATTGGTTTGTGAGGAATTAGAAGAGTTTGGAGAGGCAGGCAAGAGAAGCCTTAGCATGCTGTATGCAGAGTGTAAGGGTTGATTTTGGCAGAACTTTAGAAGACCAGAATGTCAATAGAAATATGGTGGTAAAGATGGTGCTCATGATGTTTCAGAGGAGAATAAGGCCTCTATTGGGAATTGTACTAGAGGCCACTTGTATTACATTCTGGCAAAGAATTTGTTGACATTTTGCCCATGTCCTGAAACTTCTCTTGAGGCCGATTTCAAAAGTAATAGAAAATTAATTTGGTGGGGGAAATATCAAGACAATATAGTGTTTAGTCTGTGGCATGCTCATTGCTAACTGCTTTCAGTGAAGACTACAGTAAGAATTGGAAGTAAAAGCAGGGCAGAAGGATTTGAAAACCATGCAGTCTAGTCAGAAGAAGAACAAATTGCAAGACAAAGAAGGCAGAGTTGTTAAAGAAATTATTGCCTTTAAAAAGAAGCCAAGCACTATGCACTGTGAAAATAGGAAGGATGCCTTGAGGGCATTTCAAGCATTGGCCAGACTCCACCCATTGCAGGATCTAGGGTGTAAAATTGCAAATTAATTTAAAAGATGTTCCTATTGGAAAGTCTGCTGGAAAAGAGAGCACCTACTGGAAATGGGCACCCTGTTGGAAAAGGGTGGTCTAGGCAAATGTTTTCCTAGGTTCAGTTGCCCAGGCACTCAGAGGCTGCTGCAGCCATGATTCAAAGGATCCCAGCTACTTTTTGAGCTGTTAGCAGGATTTAGCATCATGCTAACAATAGCAACAACAACATGATGCTGATTTTACAGGCATGCACAATGCAAGAGTTATGGGGTCATAGAAGCTTCAACCAAGGTTTGTAAAAAGTCTGTGAGGCCAACTAATGTGTAGTAGAGTTAGATTTCATTCAGGGAACCCTGGAGAGGGTTATGCATGAAGCTGTGAAGGTGAAGCCTAAACTGCAATGGAGACTTCCGGATGTTGTAGATTGCAGGAATATGGGATATCTGCTGAGGAAAGCTGCCAGCAATGAGTGGAGCCAACTCAAGATAGAGGCTGTAATAGTGCAGTCTCCAAAATCTCTTGGGGTTCAAATGATAACACCATGTGTCCTGGATGCCAGACACAGAGCTATAGAATTTAGTGTTTGCCCTGCTGGGTTTTGGTCTTGCTTTGGACTCACGTTTCCTTTTCATTCTCCCATTTCTCCTTTTTGGAATGCTAATGTTTTGTCTGTAGTGTTTTTTTTTTTAATTGAAAGCATGTAAATTTTTTTTTGCATTTACAAGATATCACATTAATTATTTGCTTAAATCTCAGAGGAGATTTAGAACTTGGACTTTTGAATGATGTGGGAACTGTTAAGACATTGGGGACTCTTAGAGATGGACTAAATGTATTTTGCATTGTGAGATGACTGTGAGCTATTGGAGGCCAGAAGCAGAGTGTCATGTTTAGAGTATAAAATGCCCCCCATAAGCTCATGTGTTCAAATATTTGCTTCCCAGTTGGTGTCATCATTATGGGAGGTGTGGGGACCTTTGGAAAATGAGGCTGGGCTGGTAGAAGTCAGTCAGTGTGGGTGGGACTTTGAACATTATACCCAGCTCCTTCTCCTTGTCACTTTCTCTGCTTCCTAGTCTGCCAAGATGAAAAAAGGACTCTTCTGCTGCATGTTCCCATCACCTGATCCATCATATTTTTTCTTCCAGTATGTATGGAATACCTCTGAAACTATGGACCCAAACAAATTCCGCCTCTCTTAAGTTGTTCTTGCTGGGTATTTTGGTCACAGTGACAGTAAAAGTAACTATTACAGATCATGATCTCCCAGAGGGCAGGCATCACAGCTCATTATTCTTGGTGTCCTTGCTCTGTGCCCAGGGGCCCACCTACACATAGCAGGCCGCTAACACCTGCTGCCTGGTGGCTAGCTACTAGTCATAGAGAAGCCATGGGCTGGGCTCCCACCTGAAGAGGAAGTGCCCAGAGAGCTCATCATTATACATAAGCCATTGGAATAAATGGCTACTTCACCTGAAAGTTGGTTTTGGTTGCAGAAAACCGATGACTGTCCTTTAACAGTGAGACAGGAAAGCGCCATTGCAATCAAACACAATTGAAAAATTACAGGAGCTCAGAATTACCCTATTGCAAAAAAATTCTCTTTCATGCTATGCAGAGAAACATAGGCTTTGATTTTTTCCTGTCTTCCTGTGAAGAAGCCTCTTAAAAATAATCAGATTTCACTGAGAAGATACAATTGTGGATTTTCCCATTAAGTGACTACCTCAACGGACACTCACAATGGTGTCAGAAATAACAGAGGAACCTCTCATGGTGGTAATTTAGATTTGGGTAAATCTGACTTGGTGACACTGTCCTGCTAAACTCCATGTACTCCTTGATTGTTTTCCTGCTTTTCGGGTATGAGCCCTCCAGGTGTGCAGTCATGACTGGGCTGTAATATCCCATAATAGGCCATTAGTCTTTCTACAGGCATGAGCCACTGAGAAACACACATTCTTACATTTATCCATGTGATTATATATTCTTCTAAAATATTATATTCTCAGCATTTTCATACACCACTAGTGGGACTATAAATTGCTACAGCATTTGTAGAAAGCAATTTGATAATGCATTTTAAATGCTTTGGAAATACACATAGCCAGTAATTTTATTTCTGGATGTATATGCTTTTTTTAAAAAAAACCCATCATTATGGAAAATTTCAAACCAATACAAGAATAGAATAGAATAATAGACTCCCAAGTACCCACCTTCTAACTTCAATAAATCTCAATTCATAGCCAAAAGTGGATCAAATACTACCTCTCCCCAGCTGAATTATTCTAAAGCAAATCTAAGACATCATATAATCTATATTATTCTCTTATAAATATCTCAGTATATAACTTGAAAAGATATGGACTCTGAAATAACCACCATCCTATTATCATACTTAAAAATCACAATTCATTAATATCAACAGGTGTTCTATCAGCATCAAAAATTCTCTGATTATTTCATAAGTATGTTGATGCAAGGATTGTTCATATGAATTCAAACAAGATTCGCACAATACATTAGGCTTATGTGCCTCTTAAGTCTCTTAAGTTTTTGATTTCCCTTCCTCTTTGGTTTATATTTGCAATCTATTTGCTGAAGAAGCTAGCTTGTTTGTACTATCATTTCCCACATTGTTTGCTTTGCTGCTGTATATTTCTTGTCTTATTGTGTGAACTGTTTCTATGCCACTGCGCCTCCTCACACCTCCATGTTACACACTGGTAATTTGATCTAGGGGCCTTATTGTGGGGCCCCTTAGCCTGCGGTTGGAAACCCACACCCCGACTGGTGGTGAGCGCAATGGAGACACAGCCACTCAGGGAGCGTTTCAGGGAACAAACTCAAACTGTATTTAATGGTTCAGCCTTATATGCAGTTGCTTACGTATTCTCTATGTGGCATTGTCCAGTGCCCCATCCACCTATGGGGAGGGACACAGTGGCAGGAAACCCTCTGAGACCCCGCCCAGAAGACCCCCAGGGAGTGCCATCTTGGCTTCTAACCACAAAGCCCAGGGAGTTGTCTCAAGCCCCTTAGCCGTTCCAAGCCAGGCCAAGCCAGATCTCCCAGCCTATCCCTTATGAGGACTCGAGGTGAGCCAGATAGGCTGAAACCCAGGGTCCCTCAAGGTCATGGTCCTGCATATTCCAACCCACATCTATCCTATCTAGGTTTGACTTTTTTTTGGCAAGAATACCTTTATAACTATGCTATATACTTCTGTTATAGTTCGGATATAAAGTGTCTCCCTCAAATGGCTCTTGTGTTGAAGGCTTGGTTCTCAGCTGGTGGCACTGCTGATGTGATTGAATTATGAGGGTGCTAATCTCATCAGTGGGTTAATAGCTGGATGGGCCATCAGGACATGGGGCTAGCTGGAGGGTGTAAGTCATTGGGAGCATGCCTGGGAAGGGTATATCTTGCCTGTCCGGGGACCCTTCTCTCTCTCTCTGGCTCCTGTTTGACATGAGATGAGCCAGTTTGCTCTACCACATGTTCCCAAGCATGATGTTCTGCCTCACCATGCACAGGCCCAGAAGCAACAAAGCCAAATGATCATAGTCTAAAACCTCTGAAACTGTGAGCCAAAATAAATCTTCCCTCCTTTAAGTTGATTTCTGCAGGTATTTTGTCACAGCAACAAAAAGCTGGCTCACAGAACTTCCATTGGAGGCATATGATACCTGAATGTCCCTTCTTTTGCAATGTTAAAACTGATCTGGACACATTCAGACACCATTATTATAATGTTTACCAAGTGCTTTTTACCAAATGGTTTTAGCAGTCATTGATGATCAAAGTACATGGCGAAAGGGACTTCGTTGATGTGATGGAGTTAAGGACCCTGAGGTGGGGAGATGGATCTGGATGTTCCCACTGGGCCCAGTGGAATAACAAGAGACACTTAAAACACTGGAGATCAACAACTAGGAATCAGGAAGAATTTGGGGGTATGCAACCACTAATCATCTGGTTTTTGTCTTTTTAAGCTCTTAACAATTCTCTCACCTTTCTTGCTCTCATCTTTTTAGAAAGCTCTCAGGACATTGGGACAGTGAGATCCACGAAAGGATAAAAATCAGTGCCTTTTTAAAGATCGTGGCATTCTTGGCCACAGTGGTCCTCAAGCATCAGAGGTGAGATACATCTCTGAGAATGCACTTGTGTGGATTCTTTGACAGAGAGGGCTGAGATTCCAAACCACTTCTCATCTGTCCATCTGCCACTTATTTATTCTTTCTTACAAAAGAAATTTTATTGACTGTGTACTGTGTTCTAGACATAGTACAGTGTACTAGCAATACAGAAATGAATGAGACTCTTGAAGTCTACAGTGAGTTGTTGTTGTTGTTAGGTGCCATCCAGTCAGGTCCAATTCATAGTGACCCTATATGTGGCAGAACAAAACACTCCCCGATTCTGTGCCAGGCACACGATCTCTTTTATGTTTAAGCCCATTGTTGCAGACACTGTGTCAGTGAGTAGGAAATACAAAACAATGGAAGAGGTGTTGCAATACAAGTTGTATAAAATGTTAAAAGCACAGTGGAAGAAAAAAAATTATCCTATAGGTATTTTTCAAGTTTTCACAAAGGGGAGAACATTGGACCTTGGTCTTTAAGGATGAGTAGGTGTTTTCCACGTAGATACATTCCCAGAAGGTGTGCATGCCTGGCACGGAGTAGCAAGCGTATTAGGTACAAAAGCATAATAGTAGTAATGGGCCTTAGAGGTTTGTGTCTAGATCAGTAATTATGTATGTATGCCAGATGTGGTGGTGCATGTCTTTAATCCTTGCACTGTGGAGGGTAAGGCAGGAGGATTGCAAGTATTAGGCCTGTCTGCACTACACAGCAAGTTGAGTGTGGTCTGGTCTACAACACAGATCCAGTCTCAAAAAACAACAAAAATTTGTGTGTGTGTGTGTGTGTGTGTGTGTGCGTGTGTGTGTGTGTGTGTGTGTGTGTGTATTTATGTTGGGGCAGAGGACTGTTGAGTCTTGGGTAAGGAGAGAAAGATGCTAAACAAGATTCTTGGAAACAGGTTATGAGTGGCCATACATACCAGGCCAAAAATTCACCTGTGATCTTGGAGAAATATTGAAGTTCTGCTCAGACACCATGATCTGTTAGCCTTACTTAAAACTTTATCAGGGGTGATTGTGGCTTTTCTAGGGCTTGTTCTTCAAATATGCCAGCTCATGTGACTAATTAATTTTAGGGCAAATAAAGCATAGATTGTATTTGGGGAATGTGAGCCTTTTATAAATTATGTAAATGACATCTTTCCAATATATATGAGCAATTTATCTGAATTGATCATAATGTCCCAATGCCATCAAAACACCCTGATTAGTCAGCACAGAAAAAATTGAACATAGCATCTTTGGTAATGCAGACACATGCCAATTCCACTGCTGGGTCACATTGATTTGTAATCCAAAAACTTACAGTATGCTGGGTCCTTTATTTATTTTATTATGATATAATGCTGATATCCTATGATGCAGGAGTTTTTAACCTCATTATTCATGAGTAGAAATGAAAGTTAGGAAACTGAAGTGCTTGGTTCAAGGTCACATGAATCAAAAGTGGTAAAGCTTGAGATTTAAGTTCAGGTCTGTTTGCTTCCAGGTTTGGTGGAGGAGAGGGGTAAAGACGCCCTCTTATACTTACTTTAGACATCATCTGGAAACATGGTTCCAGTTAGATTTTATTGAGCATCTACTATGAGCTAGGAACTTTTCTAAATCTGAATAGACAAGATTGCTGCCACCATGGAGCATGTCTTCTAATGTGTCCAACAGACAATAGGTAAGTGTACCATTATAATAGAAGAAAACAAAGCAGAGTCAGTAGGTTACTGGGAGGAGGAGAGCATAGGGGTGCAGTGAGACATAGATATTGGATCAGGAGATGAATAACATCTTAAAAACTTTAATTGTGTAAAATAAGTGTAACATATATTTATCAACTCAAATGTCTTAGGCATAAAGTTACATAGAGTTAAGTATATTTACATTGTTATGCAACTGTTTTATCTTAAAAAACCGAAACTCTATACCCATTAAACAATAACACTCCGTCCTCTGAAGCCCATATAAGTGCTCATACTACTTTCTATCTCTATGGATTTGAGAAGCATATAACTAGAATAATACAGCGTCTGTTCTTTTGTGTCTGGCTATTTCACTTAGCACAATGTTTTAAAGATTGTTCTAGTTTGTAGCATGTATCAGAATTCCCTTCCTTTTTAAGGCTGAATAATATTCCACTGTACATATAAACCACATTTTACTTATCCATTCACCCAAATGGGTATTTGTCCACAAATGGACATTTGGGTTATTTATATCTTTTGGCTATTGTGAATAATGTTGTTATGACCATTGGATATAAATATCTCTTTGAGACCTTAATTATTTGGAGTGGCTTGTGGCAAGAAAAATTTATTCTCTCCCATTTCTGGAAGCTAAAAGTCTGAAATTTAGGTGCCACCACAGGCTTGTTTCCTCTTGTGGCTCTAGGGTGGAAGTTCTTCCTTGCTTCTTCCTACTTCTGGGGGCTCCAAGAATTCTTTAGCTTGATGCCAATTACGACTCTAACTTCACACCAAGTTCTCTTCCAAGTGACTATCTTTTTTCCTCTTCTAGGTGACTTGTCCTTGGATTTAGTGGCCACTCAGATAACCTGGGATGACACCATCTCAAAGTCTTTAATGCCATCCATGTTGTTGTTAGGTGCTGTCGAGTCGGTATCCGACTCATAGCGACCCTATGTACAACAGGTGAAACACTATTGTTAGTGCTTGTGTGCTGTTCATAGGGTCTTCAGTGGCAGATTGATTTTTGGGAGTGGGTTGCTGGGTTCTTCTCCCAAGCCTACAGCACCTGGTGTTCCCAGGCAGTCTCCCATCCAAGTACTAACCAGACCTGACCCTGCTTAGTTTCCAAGATCTGATGGGATCAGATGCCACAGGGCTATGGCTGGAGGCAACGCCATCCATGAAGACCCCTTTTCCAAAAAATGGTCACATTTCCTGGGTCCAGGTATTAAGAGGTAGACATAGATATTTCGGGTTAAACGTTCAATCCACTCCACATAATCTTTCACACTCTGTCTTGTAGGGTCTATAGGAGGGTAAAGGTGGAGGCTAGGATACCCCTTATGAAGTTATCCAGGTGACAGATGCTAGGGCTTGAGGCAGAATAGGGACTCAAAAATGAGACATATGGATGCACATATTTCAAACATATGGCCCAGCTTGAGATGAGCTGGATAGCTGACAAGCAGAAAAGGAAAGGTGACAAGGCTTTCTCCAAAGATGGAAGGAAATTAAAATCGTAGTGATGGATTTAGCTCAGTTGGTAGAGCGCCGCTCTGCAGTCTCTGAGGTCCCGAGTTTGAGTCCCAGCACCACAAAAAATGGGAGAAGGATGTGGCAACCCACTCCCGAGGCAATCCCGAAAACAGTCAGCCATTGAAAACCCTATAAGAGTTGCAATGAGTCAGACACGACTCGATGGCACCTAACAACAACAACAACAAGGATAACCATGGAAGGAGTATTCTTGGAGGGGTTGGAAGAAAGCAAGAATTTTATTTTGGAAATCATATATATATATATATATGTATATGTATATGTATATGTATACACACACACACACACACACACACACACCCCTCTTTTAGACATTAAAGTGTTGATGTTGGATAAGAACTTGCATATACCAGATATACTTGGCTAGAGTTCGAGAGGGAGGGTGCTGCTTCAGATATAAATTGGTGAGTCATTGGTGGGACCAGGATCTCAGTTTAGGGTGTGAGTTCAGATGGCCAAGGGGAGTGAGTAGATGGAGTCCTGGGCTTTCCAGCATTGACCAATCAGGAGAAAGAAGAAACCAGCAAAAGAGGCAGAGGAAGAGCAGCCAGTGGTTGGAGAACCATGAGTTGGAAATCTACCTGAATCTGAACTCTTTGTCCAACACCACTGTGGGTTATCAACCTATCTCTTCTCTAGTCATCACAGGGCCTGACACAGAGCTGATGCAAGTCACGGGTCTGCTTAATGGTGAGAAGGATCCCTGAAGCAGTGCCAGGCAGAGTAGGTCATCTACAAGGAGGACCCCCTGGGGGACAGGGGCCAGCAAATCAGGGAGGACCTTGGCTTTGGGTCATCCACTGAGGTGATTCTACATGTGAGGTTGGCATTTCTAGAAGCTCTTAGCCACAAGAGGCAGTCCCAGACTGAAAGGTTTAAAAAGAAGACCAGTGAGGCAGAGGACATTGCTTCCTGGTACACAGCATGGGGGGAGACGAAAGGGAAAAGAGAGGAGACAAGAAAGGCAGAAGATATGCCCACAATGGCAATAAGGGCAAGGACTTGGGATCCAAGGAAGACGAGCAGAGAACCACCTCAGATTCCGAGGGGCTCCTGGGCTTTGACTCATGCACCTCTCTGCACCTTAGTCTTCCCACCCATAACTGGAGTTAAGCTCTGACCTCCTTGTCACCTTAGGATGGGGATCAAAGGAGATGCTGCAGGTGAAAGCACCTGGTAAAGGAAAGGCCCATGACTAGGAAAGGGCCAAGTTGTGGGCAGGATTGGCAGCAGAAGTTTGCACAAAGACCATCTCCATCACGAGAATGCTAGCTCTTAATTGCTGCCATCTTCTCAGAGATGTACTGAGAGTTCCTGAGCTTTGCCAAGCTCTGTACAGCATTCTGCCTTGGGGGAATAACAAGATATAGACATTATTTTGATTCTTGGTGTTGTTCTTGTAGAAGGGGCAGTGGGTAGGTGAAGCCAGTTCAATTTACACACTGTGAGCTACTTACATTCTCCTGGTAGGACTGCTTCCTGTGTCACTAGGGACCCTGTTGCAGGCTCTGAGGATGGAGCGCTGAATGACAGAATTATCCTAGGCTAAGGGATAATGTCTTTAGAGCTGAAGGAACCTGAGTTATGGAAGTTTGGCTCCTTGAGTATTACCTGGGAGTTTACAGAAATGCCAGACCTTGGAGTCTTTTCTAGGCCAAGTGTATCAGAATCTGTGATGTAAGCTAATTCGTATGTGCATTAAGATCGCAGAAGCACTCAATCAATATTTGGATGGGGTGATTCTTTACTGAGAAGGGGACTACCCTGTGCACTGAAGAATGTTTAGCAGCTTCCTTGGTCTCTACGTTAGATGCCAGTAGCATGCTCTCTCAAGTTGGGAAAACCAGTAATGTTTCGAGATATCCTTCAAATGTCCCCAGGAAACAAAATCACTGCATCATCTAGGACCATTAGATTAGAGCAGGGCTTTTCACAACGTGGTATCAGCCTGCTGCCCCAGCAACATCTGAGAACTTGTCAGGAATGCTGGTTCTCAGATTCCTGCTAAATCAGGGTGGGAGCCGAGCAGCCTGAGTTTTGTCACGTGCCATAGGGTGTCCCTGGGGCATATGAAGGTCACCCGGGAAGCTTTGGTGGTTAGAGAGTCCCCCAACCCACACCAATGAAATCAGATTGCTGGCAGCAAGACCCAGGTGATTCAAGTGCACAGCCCAAGCTAAAAGCCAATCTAGACAAATACAGAAACAGGGATTCATCTGGGATTCATCTGAGCTCCTGGAGCAGGCCAAAAAGAACAGACCAGAACTCAAGGCTCCTCACTCCAGGTCCACAGGATGGCCACCCTCCCCACCTGTCTCTCAAGGAATCCCACACCCACAGGGCACGCACAGGCACATCTTTGATCAGGTGTCTGGTGTGTGCACAATGTTCTCATCTCTGACATGTTTTGTGACACACTGCCTGGCGGGCTTTGCAGATAGGCTTGAAAGAATTTACTGTGTTCACCATTTTCTGGACACCAGCAAAGAATTCTGGACACCAGCAAAGAATTCCGGACCCAGCTCTTCCTCTCTCTGTCCGCTGTCTCCGCCCTCCACACCCTGAGGCCAGAACATTTGCTGACTGCTCTTCATGGGCACCCTAGGTGATGTGGGCCTGTCAGGAAACACCAGAAATGTCAGCACTCCCGTGAAAACGTCTGTCACGGGTGATAACCCACGTAGTCACTCAAGCACCACAGGACAAAAATAGGCAGAAGGAGCTTTTGAAATTCTTTAGGGGAAGATAGGTGGTAAGTGGGCTTCACACTCTTTCCCCACCTCCTCATGCACTGTTAGAAACAAGCCCGATCCCATCTCCTGGTGAAGGCGGAGTTTATCCATAGGGACCGCTCATGTTCTCTTATGGGCACATGACCCATGTATGTCCATTGTTCCAGCATCACCTCAATAAGTCTGTGGGGAGGGGTTTATCTTCACCTTGCAGTTATGGAAACTGAGGCTCAGAAATATTGTATTATTCCTGTTCCATCAATCAGTCAGAATTTATTGAATGATGACAGTTGAGAATTTGAGTGGAGTAGCGGTTGATGTGATGGCTTTGGCCAGTCTGCATAGAGCCCAGAGTCCAAGGCAGGGCCAACAGGAAAAGAATGTTACTGACTTCTATCTCTCAGCTGAATGTATCCCATGCTCCGCCATGCTGGGGCTGGATTCTGAGAAGCGCATTTCCCAGAATTCCTTGCTAGCCAGTTGGGTCCTGGCACCAAGGGGACTCCACCTCTTGTTTCTCCAGCTCTTATGGCGGCAGTAGAGAGCCATCGTGGTTTGTGGCGATCTAACACAGCTGTGCCCCTACCCTGTCCTGCACTCGAAGCACCATCGCCTTGGTGTGGAAGCCCTGTGAGGACTCCGTGCTGCTTGTCAACGAGCTCCTGACACACTCAGACCTCTGCGCACTGACCGTGTCTGGCCCTTGCAAAGGCTCTGGACGCGCATGTGTGATGGGGGCTTGGTGGTCAGAGCATTACCTCCACTTGTGCCTTGTCTGAACTTCTAGGTCCCGGTAACCCCACCTCTTGTCTTTTGTCCCCTAAACTGTAGGGCTGGGCATGGCTTCCGGAAGTCTCAGATTTCTGAATAAACTCCATGCCAATTTTTAAAAACCTCTTCAGCCTTTCCATGCCTGTGTAAGAAATCCACGGTATTAAGGACCCTCAGTGTGGAGTAAACTTCTGGGTCTTCACTGGGCCCCGACTGATGCGGGTGAGCTAACCTTGGGAAGGCCTTCCTGGCAAAGTGGCAGAGCTGAGAACTGCGGAATGAATAGGAGGTGCCCAGGTGGCCGGGAAGGAAGTGCGGCAGGAAGACGGAAAAGCACATGCAAAGGCCTGTTGGGGCAAGGGCACGCAGATTTTTCCAGAACTGGGAGGACACTGATGTGGCTGGAGTGAGGGGCAAGGGTAGAAGGAGGCAGGAGAGGTGAGGGAGGAGGGCTAGGCTGTGGGTCTTGTAGGCAGGGCTGGGCCGTGGGTCCTCTTCCACCCCAGGGGCGCCACAGTGTGAGTGGCCTCTGTGGTGAGTCACATGGTGCCCTGGCCTGTTGTTGTTGTTAGGTGCCATCGAGTCAGTATCCAACTCAGTGACCCTCTGTACAATAGGCGAAACACTATTGTCAGTGCTTCTCTGCTGTTCATAGGGTTTTCAGTGGCGGATTGATTTTTGGGAGTGGGTTGCCAGGTCAGTCTCCCAAGCCTACAGCACCTAGTTTTCCCAGGTGGTCTCCCATCCAAGTACTAACCAGGCCCAACCCTGCTTAGCTTCCAAGATCTGAAGGGATCAGATGCCATAGGGCTATGGCTGGAGGTCCCCCTGGCCTGTAGGTCCCATTAAATGCTGGGGAGTCACTGAAGGGCTTTAAAAGGGGGTGGTGTGCGATGTGATCGTTGTACGTAAGAGGTGGTTTTGTGTGCTTTGCAGAGCACACATTGTGGGGAGCCAGTGTGAAATTGGAGGTCTGTCAGGAGGTGGGTGTGGCAGGCAGTCTGTCCAGGAAAAGAGGGAGGCCCAGAGTCCTGAGAGGCAAGGGGCTCATTCACTTTGTGACCCTGAGTCAGACACTTCCTCCTTCTTTGGAACCACTCCTAGACTGTGGAGGTTCCAGAGTGGGGGTTCTTCCCTCCCCTGGGGTCAGAGTCCTTGTGGGACAGGTGTTGGAGTTGCAGAGACTATGAGATTGCTGACATTTATACCTGTGTCCCATAGGGACACAGGTGATCACCGTGTCCTCTGGGGCGGTAACAACTCCAGTGCTTTAACCCCTAGCCACACAATCCCAAAATGCACTTGCAGCTCAGATTGCCACTGACTTGAAGTGCCAGGTCTTTCAAGGGAGGATGGGTCCTCAGGGCGTCCCTACTGAGAAGCAAGGGCAGGGCGGGTGTCCTGATGTGTCTGGAGGCAGCCAGCCTCCCTCTGGAGCTGGTCTGTGCGCAGGCACAGAGACGGCCACTTGTGGCTTTTACTGAACAGGAGGCAGGAGAACAGCATTTCTTCAAAAACTCATAGCTCTGGGGAGGGTGGGGGGGCGGCAGGTGAGCCACTTTGCTCTGGCTTTGTCCCCTACTCGAAGTCTCCCCAAGGCTGCCATACCTCTCTGCTCTCTCCTGCAGAACGAGGGGTCATCCTGGGGGGCCGGTTCTGTTTGCTCATCACTGTCCCAGCTTCTCCTCTGCTGCTCCTTGCCCTTAACCTGTGCCCTTTCCAAGGACTTATTCTCTCTCCCTTCCCTTCCCACACAGCAGAGTTCTTCGGAAAAACAGAATCTGAAGTTCAGACTCATTTGAAGTCAAATTCGCATGAATTGAGGTCACTGGGTCCCATCTCCGAAGGGAAATGTAGCTTCATGCTGCAGGGAGACTGAAAGTTTGCTCCTTTTGGGCAAAGTAGGTCAGGCACTAGAACATTTTAGGGGCTGGGGTCTCTCCCCAGAGCCCCTGAAATCCACAAAGGCAGGGCAGCAGCTGGCTCCTCCGAGTGAATGCCCACCCTGGCCTGCCTGCCCGGCCGGCCGGCTCCCTCCTCCAACTGGGGCCGATGACAGAGAGCTCAAATGCCTTTCCTATGACTCTCGCATGCCCCGTCTTGCTGGGATTTTTCAAATTTCTCCGAGGAAGCTCTTTATGGTCTATGACCCTGGCCACTGCAGAGCCAAATAGACAACAGATTTATGGCAGGCCTGGAGAGCAACAGTCCAAGGATGCGTTCTCCCCACCTTCCTTCAGTAATTTATTTTTAAATGATCTCTCTGTTATTTATGGGTCCCAGTGACTCTGATGGCCAGAGTGAACTGCATCTTATCAGACTAGCAAAACGAACCAGATTAAAGGCAAACCCTCACGTTTCATCAAAAGGAAGACCCAGAACTCCGGGTGCCTTAGAAGAGCAGCTGACATCTCCTTTTGTCCCCAAAGAGCAACCCATGTCAGGGCAAAGCCCGGAGGCCACACCTTCCCCAGCTCCTCAGCGATGTGCCCCACAGGCCAGGAACCCTCCGTTTGCTTCCTGCCTGGTAAAGTGGGGCTCACCATACCCATTGCCGATGCTGACGGAGATGGTGAGGGGGAAATTTCAGAAAACATCTGGCCCATGCGTACTCAATAACCCCTACCTGCAGGACTATTATTCCCTTCTATACCTTGTTCTCAGCCTGCAGCTGCAGCCCTGTGGCATCTGATCCCGTCAGATCCCGGAAGCTAAGCAGGGTCGGGCCTGGTTAGTACCTGGATGGGAGACCGCCTGGGAACACCAGAAGCTGCAGGCTTGGGAGAAGGACCTGGCAACCCCCTCCCAAAAATCAATCTGCCATTGAAAACCCTATGAACAGCAGAGAAGCACTGACAATAGTGTTTCCCCTGTTGTACAGAGGGTCGCTATGAGTCGGATACC
>VMDO01012699.1:0-11658 GCA_007922755.1 Pedetes capensis | reverse complement strand
CTTGTTCTCAGCTCCCCTCACACCCTACACCCAGGATGGAGAGGTGATGATTTTCACATGGCTTTGAACGCCTTCGAGATACGAATGCAAACAATAAACTCACTTGGAGTCCCCGGCCCTGGTGCTGCCATAGCCTCAGAAGGTATCGAGGCAAGCGGGATGGTGGGATGGAGGTTCATTCTCTCCCAGCAATGAAGATCCGCTTCCACTCCAGCGTAATTACAGTTAGTGGGGCCTTGTCTGAGGCCGATGGTTCTCACAAGTACACAACTGTCTATTGTTCTCCGGCAGCTCGTTACCATGGCGATCTAATTAAAGCAGCATCAGATGCTGCCAGCCCATAGGTAGGCGCTGTGTGTGCAGGGCCTAGCGGCCGGGGCTGTGTGGCCTGTCCCTTCTGAGGGACTTCCTTGAATTCTGATTGGGGTCTGACCCAGAAAATGCCTTCGTTTTGGAAAGGGGCTGTGCGTTAAAAACCCGTCCCCTCCTTGCTTTCTGCCGGGACATGGGGAGCCAGGTGCTGCAGACTTGCTTTGTGACCTCAGGGAAGTCGCTTAATAGGCTCCCTCCTCGGTTTCCTCGTGTGTAACTGGGATCATCATACCTGCTTTGCAGAGAACAGAAAAGGAAGGTCCGGGAAAGCAACCTGAATGAAATGCAAGGGACGATGCTCACCATCCCCACCCTTCAGCGCTATCCCGTGACAATGGCAGGAACAGGCTGGGGCTTAGGGAGAAAGCACAGGCATTTCTGTCCAGCAGACCCAGGTCCAAGTCATGGCCCAGAGGCAGTGGGTGAATGACTTCCCTATCTTCTTCTCTTTTTTCTTTTTTTCCAGTACTGAGTGGTTGAACTCAGCGTCTTGCGCATGCCAAGCAAGCGCTCAATCACCGAGTTGTACCCCCAGCCCCGTTTTTATTTTTTACTTTGACACAGAGTCTCACCAAGTTGGGCAAGCTGCCTCTGGCCTTGAACTCGTGATCCTCCCGCCTCAGCCTCCCATGCTGCTGGGATTACAGGAGCACGCCACCAACACCCAGTGACCTCCCGGAGTGTCTTACCTGGTCAGTAAGATGGAGACAATGCAGTCAGCGGACATCAATATGGAAGTTCAGTGAGATCATGAGACGTACCTGGCATAAATGGAAAGGCAGGGCCTTGGAAGGACGATCCAGGGCTCCCCAGAGCAGGGGCCCGTGGCCATCATGGTGCTGTGGCCAAGCCTGCCGTGTAGCAGTGAAGCACATGAGCTCTGGAGGCACTGTTTAGAGTTCAAATCCTCGTCTGTGACCCTGAGCCAGTCAGTGTCTTCAGACCTCTAGTCTTATCTATAAAATGGGTCTTACGGTAATGGTGCAGCTGGTTCTAAATGAATAACAACATGGCCCACACGCAGAACATATTTGGTACTGAATCACAGGGTAGCCGTCGCGCACCTGTTCCGTTGGTGCCAGGAGCACTCTGAGCCCCTCTCCTTGTACACAGGGCTGACCTATCACCTCACAAGCATCCTCCCATTGAACAAGAGCATTCTTTTTTTTTTTTTGTCTGTTTTTTTTTTTTTTGTGTGTGTGGTACCGAAGGTTGAACCCAGGGCCTTGCGCTTGCATGCTCTGCAAGTGCTGGACCACTGAGCTGTACCTCCCAGCCCTTTTTCTTTTATTTTTGAGATAGGGCCTCAGTAAGTTATGCAGACTACCTCTGGTCTCAAACTTGCGATCCTCCTGCCTCCGCTTCCCAAGCCGCTGGGATTACAGGCGTGCACCACTGCGCCTGGCAAACAAGAACATTCTTGGAGCCAACACACATGTGTTGCCTTCTTTAATCCTAATGTCCATTCTGTGATATGAGTACTATCACTACCCCACTCTTCAGAGACAGACACAGGCTCTGAGAGGTGAGGTGACTTGACCCAGGTCACCCTGCTGGTAAGTAACGGGGGATTTGAGCTGAGCTATCCAACCACCTCACCCTATGCTTAGGCTTTTTCTTAACCTCTATACTCTACTGCCACTCACTGGATTATTGAAAATCTGTGAAGCAGACACTAGGTCCCCAGTTTTGGTGGTTGTTTCATTTTTGTTTTGAGACAGGGTTTACCATGTACCCCAGGCAGGCCTAGAGCTCGCTATGGGGACCGTTTAAATAGAAGACTGGATTGGTCCAGTGAAGGGCAATACCTAGCACAGTGCCCCCAAACCAGTCAACAGAAGGGCAGGACCTCCATGCTGACCTCGGCCCAAGAGTTCAAGGACAAATGCTTTCCTATCTCATGGCCCTAAACCAGCCTTCTGATCACCACTCATACTGGCAAGCGATCCAGCTAGCCACCTGCCAAAATCTCCCCTCCCTGCCTTTCCTCACGCCTTGCCCCGGCATTCCTAGAGTCCTGTGTGTGCCGGGGCCATGTATCGTGGCCATGTGCTACTGATTATTTACTCGGCTCATCAAAGGCCTGATCTCTTGCCTTGTGGCCAGAACAGCTCAACACCTCGTCCACCCACCACAGCCCTCATTTCCTTTTTATGAAGATTGGGGAGCAAAAACATTTCAAAGGCTACCAATTAAATGAACCCTGCTGGGCCCGTAACCACAGTGCACCTTTGGAGAGCCAGAGAGTTACAGCCTCCGTAACTGACAGGCCGGCACATGTGGTCTTTATGGGCCCTCGGTTCTCCCGCTGATGTTGGCTGTTTCCCCTCCATTCCAGTGCCCTGTGTTCTGCTGGTCCATCCAAGGGACAGGGACAAGGCTCCACCTAGCCTATTTCCCACTGGCTTCTGCTATTCACACAGCTCATCTATAAGTCCATTACCCCATAGGCCAAGGCAAACTCGTGGTCCTAAAGTGGAGGTGACTTTTTGAGGAGGAAGACTGGGTTCTGTGCTTCTAATTGCTTATCTGGCCCGATTGTCCTGCAATCCCTTTGTATCTCCTTTGTATCTCGTCAGCCTTCTCCTTTCCTCCATCCCATCTCTACTGCCCCCAATTAGAACCTCATTATCTCCCTTCTGGGATGTTACAATTATCTCCTAGATGATCTTCCTTCCTCCACCATCTCTAATCTCAATCCATCCTTTATGGCATCATAAAGGGGTTTTCCAGGGCACTGAAATCTTTACTACCATATTTAAAGTCCTGTAGTGATTCTCTGTTGCCTAGAGCATACATCTTCCTAGCCTGGCATGCCACACTCTAGGGTGGTTGGTCACCGTGGCACATGCCTGTAATCCTAGGGACTCAGGAGGCTGAAGCAGGAGGATCACTAGTTCGAGGCCAGAGGCAGCCTATAAAATTTAGCAAGACCCTGTCTCAAAATAAAAAATAAAAAAGGGATTGGGGTTGCAGCTTGGTAGTACAGTACTTGCCTTCCAGTGCGAGGTCCCCGGTTCAACCCCCTAGTACTATAAAACAAATAAACAATGAAAACAGTAGAATATAGAGACTCTGTGATGGGTTTTGGCCTGTTTTGCTAAGCCTGGCATTTCTTCACTTAAACTCTGTTCCAGCAGCATCAAATAGCATGAAATGGTTTGTGTACACCAAACCCTTTCACACCTCTGCACCTGGCTCAGGCCGTCAACTCTGCCGAGGATGCCTTTCCAAGTTCTTCTTCATAAGACCACTTCTATTTACTCTCTGATACCCAGCTCACATATCACCTCCAGTGGGTGAAGACCTTGCGGTCACCCAAGTTCATGGCCTCAGTTTTGTGATTGTGCTGGGTGGCCGCTTTCTGCACAGCACATGTTTTATACGCTAACGATCTGATTTCTCACTTTTCTCTTCTGGTAGACTGATGGATTTCTGTAAGTAGGCCCTATTTCTTATTCATTTTTATAGTCCTCATGGCTCATTCAGTTACTGGCTCAGAGTAGACACTCAGTAAAAGTCTAGTGAACGGATCCAAGACTGAGCTGGCTTAGGGAAAAAGGAGCAGCAGGCAGGGCAGTATGGGGAAGAGCTCTTTACCAGTTTGGGCTGACCTGTGTGTTTCATTGATCTTGAATAAACAGCCAATGAAGGACCTCACATGTCTCTGGTCCCAAGGAGGTGGGCAAAATAGCAGTGTGTGTGTGTGTGTGTGTGTGTGTGTGTGTGTGTGTGTGTGTGTGTGTGTGTATTATTTTTATCATCTTAACATGAAACCAAGAATGGGCTGAGTTTTGCAGAAATTGGAATGTATGCCTTAGTCACATCTCAGGGTTGGAAGCATATTCTTCAAGGCTTCCATTATGTGCAAGAGGAATGCTCTAAGCAAGAGAGATCACTCCCTGAGGGTGGCAGATTTGGAGCTCGACTCAATAAAATCACCATAGAATGAGCAATTACCAGGAACAGTGCATGGGGAAAGGCTTGGGGAGAGAAGAGGGACTCCCTCTTGATTTCTGCCCACAGAAGTTCATAGTTGATGCAGGATGCAACTGGTATAGCTAACAACAATAGATGGGGATGGTGCTATCATCCAGGGAAACCTGAGGGACCTCAGGGAAGCCTCTGAGTCCTAGTGTGTGGTCAAGAGGAAGAGTCTACTGAGTTCATTTTCATCGGATTGCTAGAAATAAGCCAGGGGGTGGGCAGAAGGAGCTACTTGATTGGCAGACTCACCATGCTGCTGTGTACTCTGTGCCACACTGCTTGGAGTGGGCTCAGCCAATGCAGGCTGTCCCTTGATTCCTTGTCCCATGCCCTGGAGGATCCTGTGGCACTTTCCAGTGGCTACTCTCTGCCGCAGGGTCATTGCTAATGCTAATCCGGGACTCATCCTTCAAGGCATGACTGCTGGACCATTGTTTTTTTTTTTTTTTTTTTTTTTTTTTTTTTTTTTGAGACAGGGTCTCACTAAGTTACGCAGACTGCCCCTGGTCTTGAACTTGCGATCCTCCTGCCTCTACCTCCCAAGCCACTGGGATTACAGATGTGTGCCACTGCCCCCGGCCTGGACCACTGTTCTTAAAGCAAGGGCACAATGGAAATATTTTGCAGATGCGGTGGGTGATGTGGAATGATGATTGGGGTGCCCTTGGATTCCAGGGTTATCACATCTGAGCCATCTGATTTTGATGAAGTCCCCTTTCTCTCTGAGCCTCAGTTTTCTGATATACCGTGACTTCTGCGGCCTGGGGGAGGTCCCATGAGCATCTCCTTCCTGCCAGGTTTTCTGCGGGAAAGCGCTCTCACCAGGCTGGGTATGAAGTCTGGGCTTGGAGTGGGAAGGGAGTCTGAGAGTTTCGATGTTGGTGCTGAGGTTTTGGGTGCTGGAGGCCACACCTGGATTTCCTGTTCTGGGCAGGCGCTGGGAACATTGCGGCTTAGATGGCCATTGCAGACACAAAGCCTCAGAATTACCCTGCAATGCACACAGGTCACGAAGCAATAAAATGCCTTTTAAAATGTCATCTGCTGAACTGCTGATTCCAACTAATAAATCCCTGTGACCTGGAGGTACCTGGGGGTCAAACATTTGCAATATGGCCCCTGGAGCTGCCCTGCTCCCTGGAAGATGAGCCGGCTTTATGAGCTTGCTGTTTGATGGTTACCATAGAGGCTGGCCCAGCCACGTGGGGGGAGGGGAACAGAGGGCCTCTGCAATGTTTTGTCATTAGCTCACTATCCCAGGGAATCATTTGTCAGCACCTACAGTTTGGGGAATATTGGGAGCTGCGGTTTTCCATGTTCTGTAAAATAATGTGATCGCAGCCTGGGCAAGAGGGAAGGGAGACAGGCCTTAGCTCAGTCCTCAGAGAGTGGAAGGAAGGGGAGAGGGGAAGAGATACTGATAGCAATCGAGAGAAAATGAACAAGAGCCTGGCGCCTCTGCCACGGAAGGGCGCTGAGTCAGCGCGCCTGGTTCATTTGTCTTGTTGGACTTTCCCGCAGCTCCTGGGCTCCTGGGCGTGGGTACCACAGCCCCCTTAGCAGACGATCAAGAGGCTCCAAGGGCTCCTTGCACTTCCCAGGGGCCACCTGAGGAGAGGTAGGGCTAGAATACCAGGACATGTCTTTCTGGTTCTTTCCTCAGTTCTACACTCTCTTCCGTAGTGATAGTACTTCCTGGTCCAAGGGTCACTTCCTGTCATACACAGAGCGGGCTTTTCACGAAGGTAGAAGAAGGTCATTCCTCTCATTTTCCAGAGGAACAAGTTGAAGCCTCAAGAGTGGAGAAATGGGAGTAGAAACAACCTTGAAAGAGGCCAGACTTTAGGTGGGCTGTAAGGGAGGGCACCCTCAGCAGGAAGGAAGGACGATGGGCTGGCCCAGGAGCTGGCACCTGAGGGGTCCTGGGGTCCCACAGAAGCAGTGCTTGGCTGCAACAGCAAGTTTCCATGGTGTCTCTTGAGGGGTGAGGCTCTGAGGCCACAGTACAACAGGCAAGATTTCAGGGCCTCCTAAAGTCACGTTTGTGGGGTGTTTCTGGATGAGCATTCAGAACCAGTCATCTGGTAACAAGGACAGGCCATCCTCTGACCACAGCTTGTCTCTCAGACATGCCCTTTGTGGAGGTCCCATTTTCCCACACATCACCTCGTTCCTTCCGCTTGGTCTTAACACACTTTTCCTCTGGCTCTCTCACTTCTCATGTCCTAGAGACTCCTGCCTCACCTTCAAGGCCTCGTCTAAACCCCAACGCCTTCAGGAAGCCCATTTGGATTGCCAGCTCTCTACACCCCTCAATGTGGTCAACCACCCAGGAAAAGCAACCCCCATAGGTAGTGAGGCTCACAAGAACCATTGATAATATTTAATTTATACAAGAAGCCGCTCCTTCCTCTCCTGACTTCATGCTGTCCTCATCTGTTGAATTTTCAGTGTCTGCTATGTCGAGGTGGCAGGGAACACCAGGTCTCCACTGGCAGATATTGCTGTGGAAGCCAGGAAAAAGAATAGGGAAGGTGTTTGGTATTGTGACCAGGCCATTGTAGCCCTTCATGTCCTCGGTAAAGACTAATGGCATCAGCCTGCTGTTGGTTCCAGTTGTTCCAATGTAATGAGTTCCCAGGGATGGAAGCTCTACTTATTAGAGCAGTTGCTATGTCACGCAATACAGAAAAATGGCCAGGGTCTGTATCTCCAACACGGCAAAACATTCCCCCACATATGCTCTTCTGCTTTCTGCTTTTGTTCCAATCATTGTCTCTTAAATCAGACCTGCAGCTCTTTGGGGGCTGGAACTTTATGCAAGTTGCTTAACCCTCTGCAGGGTCTGAGCCTCTGGTTTCCCATGGCCCCTGGAGTCCTGGATCTAGTACTTGCCCCATAGGCTTGGGGTGGCGTTCTCTTTCATCGATGCTGCAAAAGCAGAAGGAACAAAGTGATCCCAGTGGCCTGTCCCCTCGGGACTGACTAAGGTATAGGGAGACACTGCAATTTCTGTGTAAATCTCCGGGTTAAAGCTGACTTTGCCACAGGGAAATATTGACAGGGCCTTCAAGATAACCACCCAGTTAGTTAATGGTGAACTGCAACCAGGTTCCTGAAGAAGCCCTTAGGACCTTCTCAGCCAGAGCGGAAACAGGAAGTAGTTGAGGAGGCTGCCTGACCCCCAACTTCCACTCCAGGAGGCAGAAATGGGGTAATGGTCATTCTGTTTCCTCCCTAGGATTCTAAGGCTGAGAGCTCATTGGGCACAACACCCACAATGTGATCCCAGACAAAGCCCCACTTCTAGGGTTGAAAGTGTCAGTGGCAGAATGTTTGCCTAGCATGTATGCAGCCCTGGGTTTGATCCTCAGCACTGCAAACAAAAACAAAAACAAAATCCTTGTAAGTTGTTGTTGTTGTTAGTGCCATCAAGTTGTGTCTGACTCATAGTGGATCCTTACAGGGTTTTCAATGGCTAATTGTTTGAGGATTGCCTTGGGAGTGGATTGCCACGTCCTTCTCCCATTTTTGTGAAACTGGTAATTGAATTTGGGACCTCAGAGACTGCAGAGTGATGTTCTATCAACTGAGCTAAATCTGAGCCCCATCCTTGTAGGATAAAACGTCAAATACCTGGGCAGAAAGGGCCCACAACTTGGAGTCATATCTCAGACAAGAGGTATGACTTTGGACAGGCTACTTAACCTTTTGCAGGCTCAGTTTTCTCATCTGGATAGCAGCGCTACAAATGCACACCATCTAGGGTTGGATGAAAATGAACCCAGAGAGATTTTGAAAACGCTCCTGACAAGACAGGTGCTTTATGGATATGAGTTCACAGCCCAAAGCAACCTCCCTCACTTGGCACTCTCATGACACACGGATCCCTTAAATCTTTCTGAAGGCACACTCTGGACTTGTGTCCAGGTTCGGGCTATTTCTCCTCAGACATGATGACTGGTAGCTTAGGAACAGGATTTAGAGTGCCAAGGGAGGACAGTGTGGAACGGACTCACAGGAAGCCTCTCTGCCCCGGGCACTTTCTCTGAGCAGCCCAGCTCACCCTGCATTTTAGTTTGTTTGCTTTTGTGTTTTCAGCAAGATCATGAATCATTTCACAAACCTGTATTTGATGTCAGCAAACTTAGGTTTTAGGAAGTTCTGCTTCCATGTTTACTGTGGCTGGGACAAGTCACTGAAACCCTCTCAGCCTCAGTCTCCACATCTGTCCAATGGGGTCAAAACAATTACTGACTTCTTGGCTTTGTTCTAAGGATGGAAGGTGATCATATGTTCACAGCTATGCCTGTTATGGGGTGGAGTAAATACTCCTCCAGGGCCTCAGCAGGGTGCTCAGAGCTCTTTTCCTGGGAGTCACCCCCAAACTGTGGCCTTCTTTCCTTCCTTCTCCCACAATCAAGACAAGTCATGCTTACCCATGGTCCACTTCACCCTGTGCTGGTGGTGGCCCTCTGTTTTATTTGACTTCTGAACTTTTGGAGCCAGCTCAGTCTGCCTTCACTGCGGAAGGTCCCCTTTACACTGAACCAGAGGCCAGAGTTCAAGGTCTTTGGGGACCCCACCAGGCCCTGCTTCTCACCCTCCTAGGAAGAGGTGCTGGGAGGTGGAGAATATTAAGTAAGAGAAGGAAAATTTCCAGGGGCACTATGGGCAATAGACAGTCAGTGCTCTTCATGAAATACCTACTGTGTGCCAGATTCTCCGATAGGTCCTTTATAAACACTGTGTGCCATCATTAAAAGTCAACGCAAATACCCCATTATGCCAGAGAGGAAGCACAAGTTCATGGGGAAGCCACGGGCCTGTGTGTAGACCTTGCAGTGGATGCGGTGGTGCCGCTTTGAACCCAGGTCTGCTGGCTCCTGGGGTCCTGCTTATTACTCAGTTGTGCAAAGCAGGGAAGCTTAGGTGAGTAGGCAGCTCAGGAAGACATCTGGTAACTTACCAAGGAGGCACTCTTCCTGAGGGCCAGAGCCGCTTACCATGGAGGTGGCCTGTTCCAGTGGCGCAAAGCCATTGGCAGGGGTTGCAGTAAAGAGATACAAGGCTCTCATAATCATAAACTTAAGTGAAATCAAAAGAAATGTGCTATTGTCTCTTCAAGCTCTGGCTGCGGCAAGAGTTGCGTTGTGTCCCTGACTGAAGCTAAGAGCCAGCTCAGGGGCCAAGAATTACTCTCACCTTCTAGAAGCCACTGTCTCCACAACGAACCTTGGATGCCAACCTGGGCTCGCCACCTAGTAGGGTTGCTTCAGTGCACCCTGCCTCCCAGCTATCAGGCTGGACTGACAGGTCCGGTTCTCCCGTGCAGCCAGGCCTCAAACACCCACTAGGGTCCTAGGGGGGCCCCTGCCGGCCTGAATGCTCTATCTCCGGAAGGGACCCCAAAAGAAGGGCCCCACAAGGGGAGGCTTTGGCAGGCCTGATTGCATGACAAACACCACACATATTGAAACACTCTGGCAGTTTCCCGGTGCTCCCAGTCAGAGACCTGACCCTTTTGACCTCAAACATCTTATTAAAGCCCCTGGAGCCCCCGTCTCCGCAAGGGAGAGAACGCAGCAACCCCTAGACTCATTCTCTTCCCTAATTCATTCAAGTAAGCCGGGCTGAGTGGGGCCTGGGCCTTTGATGTTAAAGGCCCCTAATTGGAAGGAAGTGAAGTGTTAGCCTGTCAGCCTTTTAGGCTCTCATCAAATACTTTAAGAGGTATCCGCGCGCTGCGTTCTCACACTGGTGCCGAGCAAGCGCGGAGTGGACTGCTTTTTGTTAAAATGTTTAAACTTTGCATCTGTCTAACAGAAAGTTCAATGCAGATGTCACAGTTCCTGGTGGGCTCGCCCCCTTTCCCTCCCCCACCCGCTTCCCTCTGGTCCCGGGGGACTCGCCTCTGGGCCCGCAGCTCGCCCACGGGAGAGGAAGGTGGCGGCAGGAGCTAATTACCCACCCCAGACGCAGGCCCCGCAAGCTCCTGGTTGGGGCCTCCCCTTGAGCCCCTTTGATCTCCCTGTTTGGGATTGTGTCACTCCGCAGGAATGCGGCTCCCCCCACCTCAGCGTCCAGAGTGTAACCCTTTAGTCTCGCCTTGGCGTTTTATAGCCTTCGCCCTCAGAGCCCAGAAAGGGAAAGTGACTTGCCCGTGCCCTTCAGGGAGCTGGTGGCAGAACTGGGTCCAGAAGCCAAGGCTTCTGACCCACAAGACAAGGACATGCCACACCCTCCTCTGTGCCTCTCTTTAGAGCAGCTGCGATTGAGAAATGGAGTTTATATATAATTCCGAGAGTCTTGGACAACAGGCTGGATGAAGCCACCAGGGTGGGCAGAGGGATGGTGCCTCAGGGTGCATTGGCGTAGAAGTAGGTCTTGACCTGGTAGAGCGACTCCTAACTGGGAGAGGGGGCTCACTCCGCGACACCCCAGGTCCTCATGGCTGCATCAGAGAAAAAGAAAAAGAAGGAAGAAGAGGGGGTGGGAGACAGAGAAGGAGGAGACAAGGAGCTCTGGCTGAGGGTGTCCTCAGACACAGAGCCTGTGGTCGGCAACAGGCCACTGGGGGGGTGCGTTGTGGGGTGGGGGGCGGGAGCAAAACCTGGAAAGTGAAAGTGGCTGCTTTCCTCAGGAAGCAGAGGGGGCTGCTGGGCGTGGTACGGGGAGGCACGAGAGGGGAGCAGACCACCATGGGGCGGGTGTCCAGCAGCTCTGAGGTGTTGGCCACCAGGGCCCTGCAGGACTCTGGCTCTAGAGTCCAGTGCCCTGAAGGTCCTGCCGCAGAGATGCAGGTGCACAGAGAGGGGCTGCCTGGCCAAGTAAGGGCCGAAAGCTGGCGCTCTGGCTCCTGTGGACCGGTTGTGTGACAATTGCAATTTCTAATTGGTCTCTTGCAGTTGATGCAGAGAGGAGCAAAATTCCTACATCAGAGGGGCCTCCCATGGACCATTGTGATTCGGTAGCGAGCATCGAGCATCGAATGGCTAATACATGCCATGCAAATTCCATTTCTCAATCCTCTTTTGACGTTCTGCAGTTACACAGTAGATGCTGGGCTCTGGTAAGACCTCCAGAAGTCTAAATTAAAATGTTGTTGTTGTTAGGTGCCGTCGAGTCGGTATCCGACTCATAGCGACCCTCTGTACAACAGGGGAAACACTATTGTCAGTGCTTCTCTGCTGTTCATAGGGTTTTCAATGGCAGATTGATTTTTGGGAGGGGGTTGCCAGGTCCTTCTCCCAAGCCTACAGCTTCTGGTGTTCCCAGGCGGTCTCCCATCCAGATACT
>VMDO01012698.1:42430-57430 GCA_007922755.1 Pedetes capensis | reverse complement strand
CAACCATGTACTTGTCTTTCTGTGCCTGGATTATCTCACCCAAGATAAGGACCTCCAGTTTAATCATTGTCCCAAATGACAGGATTTCATTCTGCTTAATGGCTGAATACTTTCCATGTCTATATGTATCATATTTTCTTTAATCATTTATCAGTTTTTATATTTCTTTTAAATCTTGTTCACTTCCTTTTTACTACTTTACACTTATGTTAAGGGCATGATTGTACAAAGCTAGCTTTGACAAACTTAAGCTAGCTCAACTAATATTCTTCTACTCTCCAATAAATTTATGAGCTTATACATATTTTAACACTTATTTAAATTTACATTACATATTTTAATTTTGCCTTCTCTCTTTACCCTGTAAAGTGACTGAGTTTATTTCAGCATAGGAACCAGCATTTAGGACCTTGTCTGCTGTAACAATTGATGTTTGATATATATGTGAATATGAATAAATGAATTGCCTTGACAATTTATGAGATTTAGTACTAAATATTAAAATTGGGTTTTCAGATTAAATTATGCTCTTTTATAAGGGTATTTGAATGTATGACCTATATTCACAAACACAAAATATAAAGAAGATCAGAGTATAATTTAATACTTCAAATCAGTTATGGTTAGGTATTACTATAAGATTAGTTTATGGACTACAATTAATTACAACAAAGTAATAGTCTCCAAAAACGTGTTGCTGAGAATTTTCTTTATGGCTTCCCAGTGGTAAAATAACAGGTTAAATTGAAGTGTGGATATCATAATTGTTGTTGTTGTTGTTAGGTGCCGTTGAGTTGGTATCCGACTCATAGCGACCCTCTGTACAACAGGGGAAACACTATTGTCAGTGCTTCTCTGCTGTTCATAGGTTTTTCAATGGCAGACTGATTTTTGGGAGGGTGTTGCCAGGTCCTTCTCCTAGGATATCATAATATCATGTTTATAATTGAATTTCTGTAACTTCTATATTCCCTAGCCATTTCAAGAGGGTACATATGATCAGGAAACAATGGTACTGAATAAAGAAGAAATTGGCCAAACAGAAGACTCCAAGAATTGGAGGAATACCAATTGAGATGTTTCAATAAGCAAATGTAGCACAAGAGGTGCTCATTTATGTCAAGAGATTTGGAAAACAGGTACCTGGCCAACTGACTGGAAGATATCTATATTTGTGCCTCCGCCCAAGAAAGGGAATCCAACTGAATGCAGAAATTATAGAATATTTATAGAATGTTATATATATTATCATATAGAATGTTATATATAATATCATTAATATCTCATGCAAATAAAATTTTGCTAAAAGCAACTGTAGCAGTGTATTAACAGGGAACTACTGGAAAATCAAGCTGGATTCAGAAGAGGGCACCAACAGGAGACCTCATTGCTAACATCAGATGGATGTTAGCCAAAGGGAGATAATACCAGAAAAATGTCTATCTGTGTTTTATTGACTGTGCAAAGGCTGTTGACTAGATGACAAAATAATATGGATAACATTGTGAAGAATGGGAATACCAGAACATTTCATTGTACTCATGAGGAATCAGGAGAAAGACCAAGCAACCCATTCCCCCCAAAATAATCAGCCATTGAAAACCCTATGAATAGCAGAGAAGCACTAACAATACTGTTTTGCCTCCTGTATGTAGGGCAACTATGAGTTAGACACTGACTCAATGGCACCTAACAACAACAAGAACATGAGGAGTATGTACACGGACCAGGAGGTATCCATTCAAATAGAACAAGGAAATACTGCCTGGTTTAAAGTCAGAAAATGTGTGCATCGGGGCTGCATTCTTTCAACATACCTCTTCAATATCTTTGCTGAGCAAATAAACTGAGAAACTGGATTTTATGAAGAAGAACATGGTAACAGAATTGGAGGAAGGTTCAGTAACAACCTGAGTTACACAAATGACACAATTTTGCTTGCTGAAGCTGAGGATGATTTAAAATATTTTCTGATAAAAATCAAAGAACACATCCTTCAAAACTTACAAGTGAGATAGTAAGCAACTTCATGATAAATGGAAAAAATTAATGAGGTTATCCAAGATTTTGCTTTACTTGGTTCTACAATGAATGCCCATGGAAGCAGCAGTCAGGAGATCAAAAGATGCATTGCATTAGGAAAGGCTGTTGCAAAGGACTTCTTCAAATTTTTGAAAAGTACAGATGTCATATTGAAGATGAATACATGCTTGACTCATGCCATGGTATTTTCAGTTGCATAATGGTTGTGAAACTGCATTTTAAATAAGGGTGAGAAGAGAAGAATTGATGTTTTCGAATGTTGATGCTGGAGACAAATATCGAGTGTACCTCAAACTGTGGAAAGAACCAGCATATCTGTGTCCTAGAAGTACAACCAGAGTATTCTTTGGAAACAAGGATGGCTAGACTGAGTCCTACATATTTTGTACATGTTTGTCAGAAGGGTCCAATCCCTTGAGAAGGAAATCATATTTGGGAGAGTGGTAGGTCAATGAAAAAAGGAACACCCTCAAATAGATGGATTGACACAGTGACTGCAGCAATGGGCTTAAACTTTTAAAAAAATAATTTGCATGGCACAGATTTGGAGAACATTTTGTTCTGTTGTACATAAGGTTGTTATGAGGCAGACCTGATTCCGTGGCACCTAACAACACCAATAGTATATTCTCTGTGTAACATATCTGTCACAAATAGTACGTAAATCAGTCTTGCCTTCAAATTATTCTAATTTATGTTATGTAGCATGTGTAATAAACTTGTGTTTGAAAATGCATGTGTGTTTTCATATATTTACATAAATACATATATATGTACTTATTTCAAAAAGTCCAAAAGTAGTGTGAAAAATACAAATAATAACTTTCTTAGTGCATCAAGTATAATCTCAAACTCTTTTCTTCTTTTCTTCCCTTATCACGTGCCTTCTCATACATGTTTCATCATTTATACATACATGTATCAAATAAATATGATGTCCCTTCTGTTGTAAATATTGTACACAAAACATCTACTATGCAGAAATGTTCCTTGTATGCATTAACTTTTAGATCTGTACTGTTTAATAAGATATGCACAATAGTAATTGCCTTATGGAAGTAATTTTCAATCTATTTCAGACAAGAAGGCAAGAACAATCTTAACTTTTTGTGGGGTTAAAATATAGTTTTCAAATAATTTAACTGGTGATAACTAGTATTACAATAGAGATGAAGATTATATTTGTGTATGACAGGAAGAACCAAATTTAATCAACATCATAAAGCTGTTCAATCTTGACTGAGAAGCTTCCTACAACATGGTCTTCTGGTGGTGAATTAAAAAATCACATGAAGGCAAATGAAAATATTTGCTATCTCTTAAGATATTGGCCATGAACCAATACATTGTTGCCTTTCCCTATATTTTATTTGCAAAGCAATTCATGTGGTAAAGCTCAATTCCATTTGCAAAAGAAATCTTTTTCATTGGCTTGAGTTGGAGAAACTTCAGTCACATTTTCTCGACTGAATTACCACTATTATTAGTTAACTAATCAGCTTCTGCTTTTCCTAGCTAAAACCTACAATGAGGTAACAATTATTTTTGACAGCTATATGAAATCTAAGATTTTAAAATTGGAAATTGTTTAAATTACTATTCTGCTTAGAAATCATTTAGTAAGTTATCATAATATTTAGGATGATATTGAATTTCTTAATACCACAAGGTCTTTTAATATTCAGTCCTATTTACTTTTCTATTTTGTTCTTCCTCCTAATCCAATCAACTTGCCATTTTAATGATGATATTTAACTATTCTTCCATCTACATTTTATTTTAAATAACTCTACTTCATTTCTTTTAACTTCTAAGTTCAGTTATCCCATCTTAGGAAGACTTTTATGTTATACTTTTTATTCTTTATTATGAGTTTGGTATTAGTTACTTTTGAAACTCTGTAACAAAATACCTGACATAAATAACATGAGGGAAAGAAGATTTATTTTAGCTCATAGTTTTAGATATGGTGAAAGTATACAGCCTTGCCACACACCTTTCTCTACTTTAAACCAGGCAGTATTTCCTTTTTAATTTGAACAACTCCCTCCTGGTTCACATATGGATTCCTCATGAGTACAATTAGGTACTCTTGTATTTCCATTTTTTAAAGTACTAACCATAATTCGTTATGATCCACACAGTCAAATGCCTTTGCATAGTCAATAAAACACAGATAGGCATATTTTTGCTATTCTCTGCTTTCGGCTAATATCCACCTGATATCAGCAATGATGTCCCTGGTTCCCCACCCTTTTCTGAATACAGCTTGATTTTCTGGTAATTCCCTTTCTACATACTGCTGCAGTAACTTTTGAATGATCTTTAGTAAAATTTTGCTTGTGTGTATACTTTCACCATATCTCTTCAATTTATATGCTGAGCAAATAATCCAAGAAGCTGCACTTTATGTGGAAGAACATGGCATCAGGATTGAAAGAAGAAAGAAGACTCATTAACAACCTACATTATGCAGATGACACAACTCTGCTTGCTGAAAGTGAAGAGGATTTAAAGCATTTACTAATGAAGATCAAAGATCATAGCCTTCAGTATAGGTTGCAACTAAACATCAACAAAACAAAAATCCTTACGACTGGGTCAGCATGCAATTTCACAATAAATTGAGAAAAGATTGAGGTTGTCCAAGATTTTGCTTTGCTTGGCTCTATAATCAACACCCGTGGAAGCAGCAGTCAAGAAATCAAAAGACACATTGCTCTAGGAAAACTGTGGCAAAAGATCGCTTCAGAGTTTTGAAAAGTAAAGATGTCACATTGAAAACAAAGGTGCTTCTGACTCATGCCATGGTATTTTCAGTGGCATCATATGGTTGTGAAAGCTGGACATGGAACAAAAGAGACAGAAAAAGAATTGATGCTTTTGAATTGTGGTGCTGGAGACGTCTATTCAATGTACATGGACTGCCAAAAGAATCAACAAATCTGTCCTAGAAGAATTGCAACCAGAGTGCTCCTTGGAAGCAAGGATGGCTAGATAGCATCTTACATATTTCTTACATGTAGTCAGGAGAGACCAATCCCTGGAGAAAGATATCATGTTTGGGAGAATGTTAGGTCAATGAAAAAAAGGAAAATCTTCCACCAGGTGGATTGACACAGTGTCTGCAACAATGGGCTTAAACATAAATATGATCATGTGCCTGACACAGAATTGGGAAGCGTTTTGATCTACTATACATAGAGTTGCTATGAGTCAGACTGGACTCCACAGCACCTAACATACTTTTAGAGGATTCAGTCTACCATGGTGGGGTGGATGTGGCAGAGAAGCTCACACAAACAGAACATGGCAGAGTCAATCACATCATGGAGAACAGGAAGTATATCAGAGCCATAAGGAGAAGGCGCCCAGGAAAGATACAGACCCCTAGGAAATGACACTAGTGACCTATACTTTATCAAACAGATGCTCAACTTCTACAGCTACAGAAACTCACAACAGCCTAGTCAAATTATGAATCCATCAGTGGTTTAAACTATTCATTAGTTCAGAATCCTCATGTACTAATTGTCTCAAAAAAAGTCCTCAGAACCACACCTAGAGGTGTGCTTTACTAATCATGTAAACATTCCTTAATCTAATTGAGTTGAAAATCAAGATTAACCATTACAAGCTTCTTTGACATTGTCTTATATCACATATGCAAGGCTTTTACATAAGACTTATCACATGATACTATGATGTATGATTATTACTCTACATTGTTAAAATTCCCAGAAACTGATGTGGCACATAAGGAAAAATAAATTATATAATCATATTGATTATTGTTTTACATGACACATGGACTCTATGCATAAGTTTATAATTTGGTAGGGATGATAACATTAAGTATGTTGTATGTGACACATTACATTTGTACATTAATACACAAATAAACTGTATATTGTGTAAAAAAATATTGTTATATGTGATCTTACTCAGATCCATTAGCTACTTGGCACACAATGGTAGGCCAGTAATTGTTTAAGAAGATAAGTGAGATGATCAAAATTATGATTTAGAAAAATATTAACAAGTGATAATACGCAGAAATAAGTTGAAAAATATATTCAAGGAGTTGGTTGAAATCATAAACAACTTATGAATATATTCTGATCATAGACCTGACCTCTTCAGTGAATACTGATTTTGGAGGATTTATTGATCAATAAAAATCTAAGACTACAGGCACTGGAATGGACATTATAGATGGCTTCATAAAATCTCCTCAATTTATAGGTGATGCTCTTGAGGCTCAGGATTCTCTATGACACATATCAAATTCATGAGCTTTAATTTTTCAAATGAAAGTAGTGAATCAACCCTAGAAACTCATAGACTACTTTAAAATGAGAATAATTAAAATATCCACTGATTTAAACTCACGATTATTGTAGCATAAGTACCTGTTAGTCAACTAAGACTTTGCTGCAAAAGATTTAAAATACATTATATAGACACTGAACCCTTAAGAACAGGGAGTGTAACTCTGCATTCATTAAGTTTAGATGCACATAAGTGATTCTTAAAGAAAAAATATGAAAATTGCATGGTAATTTAAGAATAATTTTGCAGTGAAGAAAACTGACAAGCAGATATTGTCAACATGACCAGTCAATATGATTTATAAATCATATTGATAAAAGTATCCTTTAATATAATTCAACTAAATTGACATTTTTCTTGTGTGAGCTTGTTGCCTTGAATCCTACCTAATGATGAGAAAAACATCAGATATGTTCTGATAAAATAGTCTACAATATGCTTAACATTTCTCAATATTGACGAGGTCATCAAGGAAAACCTGAGAAAGTGTTATGACCAAGAGGAATTTAAGGGTACATTGAAATTAATGTAAGGTAGTATCATAGATGAGATCCTGTGGCAATAAAAGGAAAAAAAGGAAAGGAATCTGAATAAGCCATGGATTTTAAATAATAAAATATATCAGTATTGGTCTATTACTGGTGACAAATGGAACATATCAATTTAAAATGGTAATAATAGAAGAAAAGTGTGGGGATATATATGGAAATTCTCTGTAATATCTGATCAACTTTTCTATAATTCTAAAAGTGTTAGAAAAATAACAATAATCAACAAAATTAGATATATAGTATTCAAATTATTACATACTGGCTGCTTAATAGTAATATTATAAGTAGTAATTGGAGAAAAGATCTGTTCACTACAAATATAACTATGTCAGTGTACTTCCACAGATCTTACAACATTTTCATTATTTCATTTAGTTTCTTTTTTATGTGTTTGGACACTATTAACTCATGTGTTTGTGCATGTGCATATATTTTGTTATGTGGTATAGTCTCTAAGGAAATTAGAAAGAAAAATTGGGCTTTTGGGTATATACAAGAAGTAAAATGCTTGAGTCATACAAAAGTTCTCCTGTAATTGTTTTCAGGAGTCTACATAGCAATTTCCACATTGACTGGACTAATTACATTCCCACCAGCAGTAAATAGATTTTCTTTCCCCCACATCCTAACTAGCATGGGTCATTGCTTGCTTTTTTGATGCTAGCTGTTTTAACTGGGATGAGAATCTCAGTGTAGTTTTGATTTTCATTGCCCTGATGGCTTAAGAATGTTAAGCATTTTACTCATGTATTTATGACCATTTGCATTTCTTCATTTCAAGACACTCTATTCATTTCCGTTGTCAATTTATTGATTGGATTATTTTCTCTTTTGTTTCATTTTTGTGTTCATTATATATTATAGGTATTAATCCTCTGATGGATATTGGCAAAGATTTTCTACCTTTCTATAGGCTATCTATTCACTGTGTTCATTGTTTTTTTTTTCACTGTACAGAAGCCTTTTAATTTAATAGACTCCTGTTTGTCAATTCTTGCTCTTATTCCTTGACTTATTAGAATATTAAATGATGCAGGAAATGTCAAAAGAAGATGGGAAGAATACACAGAGTCATTATACAAGAAAGAATTGGTAGATGACCAACCATTCCAAGAGGTTGCATACCAAGAGGAACCAGTGGTGTTGAAGGATGAAGTGGAAGCTGCCTTGAAAAAACTGGTGAAACACAAGGCTCCAGGAATTGATGGGATACCAATAGAGATGTTTCAACAAACAGATGCAGCACTGGAGGTGTTAACATGTTTATGCCAACAGATTTGGAAAACAGCTGCTTGGCCAACTGACTAGAAGAGATCCATATTTGTGTCTATTCCCAAAAAAAGGGGATCCAACTGAATGTGTAAACTATCGGACAATATCATTAATATCACACACCAGCAAAATTCTACTAAAGATCATTCAGAAGCGACTGCAGCAGTATATAGACAGGGAATTACCAGAAAATCCAGCGGGATTCAGAAGAGGGTGGGGAACCAGGGACATCATTGCTGATGTCAGGTGGATATTAGCTGAAAGCAGAGAATATCAAAAAGATGTCTATCTATGTTTTATTTACTACGCAAAAGCATTTGATTGTGTGGACCATAACAAATTATGGATAACACTTCGGAAAATCGGAATACCAGAACACCTAATTGTGATCATGAGAAATCTGTACATGAACAAGGAGACAGTTGTTCAAATAGAACAAGGAAACACTGAGTGGTTTAAAGTTGAGAAAGGTGTGCGTCAGGGCTGTATACTTTCACCCTATCTCTTCAATTTATACGCTGAGCAAATAATCCGAGAAACTGGACTTTATGAGGAAGAACGTGGCATCAAGATTGGAGGAAGACTCATTAACAACCTGGGTTATGCAGATGACACAACTCTGCTTGCTGAAAGTGAAGAGGATTTAAAACATTTACTGATGAAGATGAAAGATCATAGCCTTCAATATGGGTTACGAGTAAACATCAACAAAACAAAAATCCTTATGACTGGGTCAGCACGCAACTTCACAATAAATGGAGAAAAGATTGAGGTTGTCTAAGATTTTGCTTTGCTTGGCTCTATAATCAACACCCATAGAAGCAGCAGTCAAGAAATCCAAAGACACATTGCTCTAGGAAAAGCTGTGGCAAAAGATCTCTTTAGTGTATTGAAAAGCAAAGATGTCACATTGAAGACGAAGGTGCGTCTGACTCATGCCATGGTATTTTCAGTGGCATCATATGGTTGTGAAAGCTGGACATTGAACAAGAGAGACAGAAAAAGAATTGATGCTTTTGAATTGTGGTGCTGCAGACGTCTATTGAATATACCATGGACTGCCAAAAGAACCAACAAATCTGTCCTAGAAGAAGTACAACCAAAGTGCTCCTTGGAAGTAAAAATGGCCAAATTGCGTCTTACATATTTCGGACATGTAGTCAGGAGAGAACAATCCCTGGAGAAGGACATCATGTTTGGAAGAGTGGCAGGTCAACGCAAAAGAGGAAAACCCTCCACCAGATGGATTGACACAGTGTCTGCAACAATGGGCTCAAACATAAATAAGATCGTTTGCCTGGCACAGAATTGGCAAGTGATTCAATCTGCTGTACATAGGGTCGCTATGAGTCGGAGTCGACTCAAGGGCACCTAACAACAACCACAACAACAGAGTGCTATTCAGAAAACTTTTACCTATCCCTACATCTTTAAGTGTTACCTCTCTATTTTCCTTCAGTATAATCAAAGTTTCAAATTTTGCATTAAGATATTTTGTAAATTTTGCATTGATTTGTGTACATGGTGAGAAACCAAAAGAAAAATTGGAAGATGAATTTTGGAATCATATAAATACTTTTCATTATATAACTAATCACAAACGTCTTTGATGAAAATATTTATTGTATTAGTTGATTAATTAGCTTGGATTAATACCTGGCTTTACTTACTTCAACACAGAAGTTATGAATTTTAGATTCGTGGTAATTTTGTTTGCTTTTTATTGCGTATGTAAAGCTTAGTATATAATTTCAGCTTTTTCGTTCGTTTTTGCAGTACTTGAGATTTGAACCCAGGGCCTTTCACATACATTGCAAGTGTTCTATCAATAGGCTGCACCTTCAGCCCATTTTTTATTTTTTATATTGAGATAGGGTCTCACTAAGTTACGCATTCTGTCTCTGGCCTTGAGCCTACAATCCTCCTGCTTTCACCTCCCGAGTTACTGAGATTACAGACGTGAATCACTGTGCTTTGTACTCATTTCAATGCTTGTACCACCTAACACCTTTA
Organism: Pedetes capensis; assembly: GCA_007922755.1. Taxonomy (NCBI): domain Eukaryota; kingdom Metazoa; phylum Chordata; class Mammalia; order Rodentia; family Pedetidae; genus Pedetes; species Pedetes capensis. The sequence continues at coordinate 47,219 of VMDO01012698.1, read as the reverse complement.
CAAATTTCCATAAATTATCTGTAGTTTCCATGATACACCTCCAGATAGATTCTGATTAATTTATATACATATGTAAGTAATTATAATTATTTCCCTTGGTTTGCATAATTAGTAGATTCTTTGAATTAAATCACATCCAGGCTCCAATAATTCAATTATAAAATCCTTCTTGAATTCTTCATAATCAATCAATAGCTAACGTTAAGTACTACCTTATTTTTTCCTCATAATCTTATCAAGGGTCCAGTGATTTCCTTCCTTAACCTGGTAAATAGGACAAAAAGTAGCCTCTCTAAAATCAAGTTCACAGAACATATAAAGGACTTTATGTTAAAGAAATAAATATATTTGTGTATTTTAGTCATTTTGCTATCATTTTTACCTTTATTACCCTATTTCAATAATTATTATACTTTTGGCTGTACCTAATAACATATTGCAGGGTCCAGGATTTAGCTCAGTTGGTAGAGTGCTGCTCTGCAGTCTCTGAGGACCCAAGTTTGATTCCCAGTACCACAAAATAGGAGAAGGAGGTGGCAACCCACTCCCAAGGCAATTCCGAAACAGTCAGCCATTGAAAACCCTACGAGGGTCGCTATGAGTCAGACACGACTTGATGGCACCTAACAACAACAGCAACAACAATAACATATTGCAAATAAAAGCTGATTACAGTTCTCTGAGGTTTTTAATTGGAATATAAGAGCAATTTTTCATTTACTCAAAACTGTTTTGCATTATGTAAAACAAACAATAAATATCATACTAGCATATGTTGTGGAAAATTTACCAAAGAATATCGAGTAAATTTGAGGTACTTTTCTATTTTTTAATCTGATCTTGTGATGACAATGAATATTTCAAGAAAAGTGAAAGGTAAATCTAACAAAATTTAAGAAACCAAAGAATGTTAATGCAAAAGCTCCTGCTATTTAACATTATCTTGAGTCCTAGCTAATACAAGTAAACAGTACAGCAAAAAAAATGTCAAAAACCACATAATGCATACCATTATTTTTATGTAAAGCCACAAAAACTTGTTAGAAAATTTAGTTTTAAGAATACCATTCATAACAGTTCTAAAAATATAGTTTTTGTGTGCATAAATATGTAATATTACTTTAGGAAACAGTTATAAAACTTATTAAAAGACAGATTTATAGTTAAATACATAGTTTACATGGAATAAAAGACTCAATACTTTGTATTAAGGATCAATTTTTTCTTAGGTTGATTGATCAATGGTAATAATATAATTCCAAAGAAAACTATAACATTTTGTGTTTGTGTGTGTGCACATGTATTAAACAAGTTAATTCTAAAGTGTATGCAGAACAAAAGAATGAGAATAACCAAAATCAAAATTGTCCAATAGAACAGAGTAAACACTTTGGAAATAAAGACATATACATGTGAAAAGTTGATATATATTGGGGCAATTATTCTGTATCAGTGAGTATATAAGTAATAGTTATAAGGAAATGGAATGTAAACTTCCAAAATGAACAAGGATTCAGTCTATCTTTTACACTCTGCTGCCTTTCTCCCATCATTTATAGTATTAGCATACATATTATCCAAATCTCTCTTGCAAAGAGTACTGAGATTTAAAAAAAAAAAATTCTGAAACCAATGTCCTCCTTTGAATGCCATGCAACTAACTGGTCTGAAAACAAAGAGCAAACTTTCACTTTAATGATAATTTCAAACTAAGCTTTGCTCTTCACTAAGTACCTTTAATGGACTGGGATTTAGCTCAGTTGGTAGAGCACCAGTCTGCAGTTTCTGAAGTCCTGGGTTTGATTCCCAGCACTACAAAGATGGGAGAAGGATGTGACAATATACTCCTAAGTCAATCCCAAAACAATCGGTCATTGAAAACCCTATGAGGGTCACTGTGAGTCAGACATGACTCCATGGCATCTAACAACAACAAGTACCTTTCATGTTGTTGTCAGGTGCCATAGATTCAGGTCTGATTCATAACAACTCTCATAGGTTTTCAATGGCTGATTGTTTCAGGATTGCTTTGGGAGTGTATTGTCACACCCTTTTCCCAGTTTTGCAGTGTTGGGAATGGAACCTGGGTCCTCAGAGAGTGCAGAGCAGCACTCTACCAACTGAACTAAACTACAGCCCAAATACTTTTAATGTTTTAATAGACCTGTGTAATTGTAAATTAATATTGAAAACAGTAGCTACTGCATGTTTAAATCTGTCAGTCTCCTTTAGAGACTTAAAATTTGTTTGACAAATACACTGATTCAAGAGTTGATGAGTGACATGCTAATAATTTCAGCTAAGTCATTCAAACAGATTCATAGAGAATATAATCTCATTTTGTAGGTGACGTGTTTAGTTAAAAAGAAGAACATGAAAGTCAATGGAGAACTACTAAGAATGTGGAAGGAGAAAGGGATAAAGGGGAGGTAAGGCAGAAGATAAGAAAAAGTAACAAGAGGGAAGTAAACATGATCAAAGTACCTTATATGCGTGTATGAAAATGTTATACTAAAACAATTTGCAAAATTAGTATATGCTAATAAAAATATTGTTGACTTCATCATTTTAAATCATTGAGTAGGGTTTCTGAGTTGTTAGGTGCTGTTGAGTCGGTATCCAACTCATAGCGACAACCCTCATAGGGTTTTCAATGGCCAACTGTTTTCGGGATTGCCTTGGGAGTGGATTGCCAGGTCCTTCTCCCATTTTTGTGGTGCTGGGAATTGAACTCGGGACCTTAGAGACTGCAGCGCAGCTCTCTACCCACTGAGCTAAATCCCAGCCCTTCTGAGTTAGACATTGTTAATTATATTCTGGAAGATACAAGTAAAATTATTTTTTTAAATTTTTTTAACTTTTAAACTATTTTTTCCTTTGTAGGTGGAGCAGAACCCAGGGCCTCACACATACTTTGAAAGCATTATGCTACTATATTGCCTTCCCAGCCCTTTTCAAGTTTTTATTGTGAGATAAGGAACCACTAAATTACTCAGACTGCCCCTTGTCTTATATTTGTGATCCTCTTCCCTCTACTTCCTGAAAAACTGGGATCAAAGGATGCACCACTGTGCTCAGCAAGAGAAACTTTTTAAATTGAAGAATCAGGAGAAAGAAAAGTAAAATAGAAATAGTTTAATGTGCATGCAGCTTATGATAATGATTGCTGAAAAAAAATTTAAAGAAATTTGTGGCTTTATAAATATAATGGCAACAAAAAGTCAGAGGATATTCAAGCATGAATGCAGTGACTTTAGTAATTTTGGATGTTATTTTCCATCTAGATTAATCATATTGATATCTTTAAAAATGTGGCTTTGCAAGTCCACAGAACATGTTTTTGAAAGTAATATACAGGCCTTAACAACTACATTTTGAAAGTTCTTATATATCTTATATATACTTCTTTGGATTAAATGTTTTTACAAGATACATGTTACGTGATCAGGTGTACCTCTCTGGTTAATTTCTAATAACTTGCAAGTTGTATATAAATGTTTTTTTGTTTTCAAATTATACTCCTTTTAAAATAATTTCACTAAAGTTTTATTTATGTTATTTTATTTTATTTTCTGAGACAGGGTCTCTCTATTCAGCCCAGGCTGGCCTCAATATTGTCATTCTCTTGCCTCAGCCTGCAGTGCAGTAGTTTTGAAAAACCAATTCCTCATTATTTAATACTAAGAATAAATTTTAAGAATCAAAAAGTAATTGAAACATTTGTATGAACAAATGAGACTTTTTAAATGCAGTGGAATAGATAACAGAAGTAATCTAGCAAATCAGTAACTTATTCAATTTAAGTTATAAATTGATACTCCTAGTAAATTAGCTGAAAATTTAAATTTAACAAAAATAATAAAGTTCTTATCAAAATAAAAATATATGGAGCATACTCACCAACTTTAACTTATAGGTGTGCAAATTTTATTCTTAAAGTCATGTGTCTATGTTCACTTTGTAGCATAGTGGCTATAAAGCCCACAGTGATTTCTAGGCATTTGCTAAAGCGAAGGATGAATGTGGTTTGATAGTCACATTTTATGAGATAGGAACTTAAGTTGTTTAAGAATTGTGTCCAAATTTGATACAAGAGAAGCTATTAATTCTATTAAATAGAATAGATGGTTTCTCATGGTTCTATGTATACCTAAGTTTATCAAAGTGTAATTCAGAGTAACAAAAAATGGCACATTTTATTTTTATATAATTACACAAATTCTGATAATAGTTAATCTAAATATTTTTCCTTTAAAGTACTCTGGTATGATCAAAATCACACTAAGTCAAAGAGAAATCAAAATATTTCAAATGTTAATGTTATATAAGGTGTTTTCTCTGATCACAGTGAAACTAAGATCATTGGAACATCTACAGAAAGATAGAAACAACATAGTACCCATCAAATTATTTATGGTTTAAATAAGAAATCATACTAAAGAAGGGAAAATATTTTAAACTGAATTATCAGTGACACTATATGATAATGCTTACATGATGCCTCAGAAACAATTATTAAAAGGAAAGTTGTAAGTATAAATGCACACGTACAATTTTTAAAGAAGAAAAAGAAAATGACCCCACTGTCTTTATACCTGGAAAGAGTTTGGAAAACCAAAAAAAAAAAAAAAAAAAAAAAGAAAGAACAGAAAAGAAATAATAATGACTTTTCAATGGAACAGAAAGCAAATGTTCAGTAAAGAAAATCAAATAAGCCAGAAGACAGTTTGTAGATTCCATCCATCAAATATATAAAGTGCTGATATGTTATAGGTCAACAAAAAGAAAG
>VMDO01012698.1:0-42330 GCA_007922755.1 Pedetes capensis | reverse complement strand
TGACTTTTCAATGGAACAGAAAGCAAATGTTCAGTAAAGAAAATCAAATAAGCCAGAAGACAGTTTGTAGATTCCATCCATCAAATATATAAAGTGCTGAAATGTTATAGGTCAACAAAAAGAAAGAAATCCATTGTCAGTACACACATATAAGCAAATAACCCAGGACTAGGGCATTGAGGTCAAGATTGTTATAGACTTTCCAGTCATTTGAAAGGTAATAACAAGATATGAAAAATTTTATTTACAATTTTGATAAATTGGCCCAACTTCACAAAAACTAGAAGAAAACAAAAAATGACTCAACAAAACTGTTAAAAGTATAATAAACTGAATGCCCCTTTATATATTAAAAATATTGAACCTATTGGAAAACATTTTCCTGCAAAGAAAAGCTGCAACTAAGAAGTCTCCTTAAAAATCCAAGAGGAATTCTTTAATAATCAGCCATTGAAAACCCTATGAGGGTCGCTATGAGTTGGACCTGACTGGACAGCATCTAACAATAACAATATATTGGTGCGCAATCTATCTCATTGCTATTTCCCATTAGATTGCTTATATTTCTCCCAGTACCACGGGAAAATATTTCTTCTTTACTGGTATACTTTTGATGACTTTAAAGAAATCAAACTCTCAATTAGATGTTAATTTTGCCTTTAGTAATTAATGCCTGTTTTCTCACCTTGTTGTTAATGCAAATAGATTTTATTTAAATGTAATTTCCTCAGGGAATTTCAAATTAGTAAGGCACAAGTGGTAACTGTGGCTCAAAGATATTAGCATTTTTAGTTATCGCTATCCTAGGGAAAGAGGTATAAAAGTAGCTGCCTTTTGCTCCTTTATTTTTGCCACATAAATTTATCCCAGCTTCCTATAATATTTGCTGTAATTAATTCTACCATTTACCTCAAGATTCAAAACTGTCTATGTAAATACTTTTTTTCTATGAGGAAACAGGTGTTGAAAGTCAGAAAGGAAAGTTTCTGGCAGCTTTACCAAAATTACTTCAGTTTTAGGACCTGCATGTACTCATGATGATGATAAAGAAGACGAGATGGAAGATGTCAATTCTGATTATAATAAACCCAGTACAAAGACAGGTAAAATGCATAAAGGATGGACTACTGTCCTCAGCCAAAACGCAAATACTTTCACTAGAAGGAAAAAAATATCCAGGTGTCTGTAAGTAAACTTGGATGCATTGTAAAGGTGTAATTAGCTCTAGACACAATCAACTGGAGCCTTTTAATAATAAGTATGCTCCACAATTCAATCTTCAGGCTATAAGAGAATTCCTGATTGCTTTATGCTGGATCTCTTACTAGTTAGTATTCACAACTTGAAGCCCTTACACTTAGATAGTGCTTCTCTTAATAATTCCCATGTTTCTTTAGTGCCACCTCAATTATTCACATAGTGGCTTATCAAGTCTCTTCTCCATTGCTTCTTTTTGAAGGTCCATGCAGAGCTCAAAAGTACACAAAGGAATGTTCAGATAACACGAAAAGGGAATTAAAGAGCACAAGAATACTGTCTTTCTCTAGTCCAATAAGAACATTTGAAAGGTCGGTGACATTTTTCTTACTCCTCTTGGCTCTGTCTTTTATTACAACATCTTTACTCAAATTGCGAACTAGGAAAAAAGCTCTTCCAATGTGGTCAATATACTACCAAACAGCAGGGGATGGTTATACAAATTACAGAGCTAAAAGACTTTATTTTCTCCAGTGTAACAGCTTCAATACAAACAGTATATCCACTAAAAGTTGGCTTTGAAATTTTGGAGTTCTAAGACATTGAGAATAAAACTCAAAACAATACAAAAATATAGTATGTAAATATGTACTAGATACAATGATCATAAAAATATGATATGATTCAAACATGTCTCTTAATAACTCTGTCTAAGCCATATTACTTTATTTTTAACTTAGTCTAAGATATTAATTTCCCTAGAAAAGCATATCAAAGGATAAAGTTTCACATGATAATGTTCAAAATATAAATTAATAATATGAAAAAATCATTTAAATAACAATTTCCATGCAATGAAATTGTTACAGGTTTCCCAATAGATATTATCCTTCAATTTGTGGTTACTTTAATTTTTTTTTTCAGTACTGGGGTGTTGAACCCAGGGCCTTATGCGTGTTAGGCAAGTGGTATACTACTGAGCTGTGCCTCTAGATTCTTATTTATTTATTTATTTATTTATCTGTTATCTTGATTTGAGACAAGGTCTTGCTAAGTTGTGCAAACAGTCTCTGGTCCTCAAGCTCCAGATGTTCTTGCCTCAGCCTCCTAACTTGCTTGGTTACAAGCATGTGCCATGGTGCTCAGCTTTATTCTTCTTCAATTTAAAAAAAAGCAGTCATACTATATGCAGATAATGTTTCAAAATATTAAAGTGTTTCATTGTTTTTATATATTTTTTAAAGTTTTGGGAAAGGTTAATGTATGAAAAAAAATTTTAAGCCTGATTTATTTTGATTTCTCCCTTAATGATGAGGTAGAATTTTTTCCCATTTGACCCATAGAAAGTTAATGTTCTCCTGCTGACATAAACAACTATGGACATATTCTTATCTGACTTTAAGACTCTAATCTTTCTTTTATTAGAGTATTTACTTAAAAATTATAAGTTCTTTCTTTGTTCTTTTAAGACAGAAGCCATTTCAAAATTCTCTTGCCAATTTTACAAATGTAAATTGTCTCATATATTTTATATCTTTCAAAGAAAGTTATTTTAAAAATTTCTACATACTTGTGCTGTATAATACTATGAATATTTATTTAAAACAAAATCTAACACCTCTTACTCCCTGTGCGTGCACACACACACACACAGACACACACAGACACACACACACACACACACACCCCAATATACAATATACACAGTATAGTTAGGGAAAGAAAAAAATTATATTATTTGGTAAGTAGTAGTTTCTTAGTGAATAGTAGAGAAACATTGTCAGATATAGTGCAAAAAAATGAGCTCCCCATATTGGAAGGCACTCAAAAGATGACCAAAGAGTTGCCTCATCAAAGGAGAGTCTACCTTAATGATAGGAATGGTGTAAAGCTCCAGGGACTTCCATTTGCTGATGTAGCATCACTCAAAATGAGAATGAATAATTGTAAACATCCATTAATGACTGGAATATAGAATGTACATAGCATGAATCTAGAAAAATTAAAAATCATCAAAGTGAAATGGAGTGCATAAACAACAACATTCTAGGCATCAGTGTGCTAAAATGGACTGGTATTGGCAATTTTGAAACAGATATTTGTATGTTCTACTATTCCAGGAATGACAACTTAAAGAGCAATGGGATAGCCTTCATCATTCAAAAAGACATCTCTAGTTTTGTCATGAAATACAATGCTGTCAGTGATAGAATAATATCCGCACACCTACAAGGAAGGCCAGTGAAGATGACTATTATTAAAATTTATGCACCCAACATGAAATCCACAAATAAAGAAATGGAAGACTTTAAATAGGTTTTCCAATCTGAAATTAAATGAAAATGCAATTAGGACAATCACTGGTGCACAGGAACGTAAATGCTAGAAATAAAGAAGAAAGCTCAGTAGTTGGAAAGTATGGCCTTGATGACAAAAACAATGCTGGAGATAACATGATAAAATTTTTCAAAACCAATGACCTTTACATTGCAAATAATTTTTTTCCAAACATGGACATAGGCAGATGGAACATACAGGAGCATGAGTGACTACATTTGTGGAAAAAGATGATGAAAAAGCTCGATATCAAATGTCAGAACAAGAACAAGTGATGACTGTGGATCAGACCAGCAATTGTTCATAGGCAAGTTCAAATTAAAACTGAAGAATATTAGAACAAGTGTACAAGAGCCATGGTATGAATCTGAGTATATCCCACCAGAATTCAGATACTACCTCAAGAACAGATTTGATGCATTAGACACTAATGATTGAAAACTAGAATAGTTATAAAATGATATGAAAAACATCATTCAGGAAAAGCAATAGTTATTAAACAAACAGGAAAAAAGAAAACCAATTACTTATCAAAAGAGTTTCTGAAATTTGCCCTTGAATGTCAAACAGACACAGTAGAAGGAAGACATGATGAAGTTAAATAACAAAACAGAAGATTTCAAAAGGTAGCTTGAGAAGACAAAACTAAATATTATGAGGACATGTGGAACGAGCTGGAGATAGAAAACCAAAAGGAAAGAACACACTCTTTTTTTCAGAAGTTTAAAGAATTGAAGAAAAAACTCAAGCCTCAGGTGGCAATAGTTAGGGATTCTACAGGGAAAATATTAAACAATGCAAGGAACACCAAAAGAAGATGGAAAGAGTACACAAAGTATTCATGGCAAAAACAAAATGGTGGATAAACCACCATTTCAAGGAGTTGCATATGATTAGGAACCAATGGTATTGAAGGATGAAGTAGAAGCTGTCTTAAAAGAATTGGCAAAACACAAGTCTCCAGGAATTGAAGGAATACCAACTGAGATGTTTCCACAAACAAATGCAGTACTGGTGGTGCTAACTTGTTTATCTCAAGAGAATTGGAAAACAGCTAAGTGGTGAACTGACTGGAAGAGATCCATATTTGTGCCTATTCCCAGGAAAGGGGATCCAACTGAATGCAGAAATTATTGAATGATATTACTAATATCACAAACAAGTAAACCTTGCTAAAGATCATTCAAAAGCAACTGCAGCAGTATATAGACAGGGATGTGCCAGAAAATCAAGACAAATTCAGAAGAGGATGTGGGAATCAGGGATCTCATTGCTGATATCAGATGGATATTACCTACAAGCTAAGAATACCAGAAATATGTCTGTATACATTTTATTGACTATACAAAGGCATTTGACTGTGTGGATCACAATAAATTATGGATAACATTGTGTAGAATGGGAATACCAGTAACTTAATTGTTGTACTCATGAGGAATCTGTTCATGGACCAAGAGGAAGTCATTGAAGCAGAAAGACAAGGCAGTCATTGAAGCAGAACAAGGAAAAATGGAAAAATCAAGAAAAGTGTGAGTCAGGGATATAACCTTTCACCATACCTCTTGAGTCTCTATGCTGAGTAAACAATCTGAGAAACTTGACTTTATGAAGAACACATCATCATGACTGGAAGAAGACTCATTAACTACCTTCATTATGCAGATGATACAACTCTGCTTGCTGAAACTAAAGAGAATTTATAACATTTACTGATGAAGATCAAAGAACACACCCTTCAGTTTGGATGCACTTCAACATAAACAAAACAAAAATCTCTATAATTGGGTCAATATGCAGTTCCTGATAAATGGAGAAAAGATTAATGTTATCCAAGATTTTGCTTTACTTGGTTCTACAATCATCACTTATGGAAACATCAGTGAGGAAATCAAAAGACACATTGCATTGGAAAAAGATGTTACAAGAGACCTCTTTAAAGTGCTGAAGAGTAAAGATGTCACATTGAAGATGAAGGTGCTCCTGACTCATGCCATGGTATTTTCAGTTGCATCATACAATTGTGAAAGCTGGACATTGAATAAGGGAGATAGGAGAAGAATTGATGCTTTTGGATTATGGTGCTGGAGAAAATATTGAATATATGATGTACTGCCAAAAGGACCAACAGAACTGTCCAAGAAGTACAACCAGAATGTTCCTTGGAAGTAAGGATGGCTAGACTCTATCTGATGTATTTGGGACATGTTGTCTTGAGGGACCAATTCCTAGAGAAGGACATCATGTTTGGGAGAGTGGCAGGTCAATGAAAAACAGATAGACCCTCAAGTAAATGGATTGACACAGTGTTTGCAACAACGGTTTTAAACATAAAAAAATCTCATGTTCCTGGCACAGAATTGGGAAGTATTTTGCTCTATTGTACATAGGATTTCTCTGAGTCAGACTTGACTCGATGGCATCTAGCAACACAATTCAGTTCAGAATCTAAACTTCAAAATAACATTAAACTCTACTATGAATTGCGAACATCACTAACTATACTCTTAATTTAGTAGAAAACAAATATATGGAGATAGGATCATTCACTTAATTGTACATTATTGGGTTTGAAAGGATGTCTTTTTGCCTCAGTATTGTATGCCTGTAATCCCATGGATTTGGGAAGCCGATACAGGAGGATTGCATGTGTGAGGCCAGAGGCAACCTGTATAAATTAGTGAGACCTTGTCTGAAGATAGAAAGTGAAAAATGGACTCGGTTGCAGCTCAGTGGTAGAGTGCATGCACAAAAGCATGTGTGAGGCCCTGGGTTCAACTCCCCAGTACTGAAAACAAAAAGAAAGGAAAGCAGAAAAGAAAAGAAAAGAAAAGAAAAGAAAAGAAAAGAAAAGAAAGAGAAAGAGAAAGAGAAAGAGAAAGAGAAAGGAAAGGAAAAGAAAAAAAGAAAAAAAAAAGGAAAGAAAAGAAAAAAGCTTGAAGATAAAAGGACAACAGGAAAAAGATTCTCTGGAAGAATTATTATTATTATCGAGTGACTATTTTGAATATATCAAGTGAGTTTTAGGATACAGACAGTTATAGTTGTAGTCGACTTGTACCCTGTCAATTTAGTGAAGCAAAAACCAAGTTGCAAATAATTCTTTGCCATATATTTTTCTGACAGAACATGGGCTGGGGGATCTTCCATGAACTTTGAAAGGCAAAAGTGAAACACCAACCATATTAGGAAGGTACATGCAGTCACCAGTGCTTGATTTAGCTCATTAACTTCCTAATAAACGACTAGGCTACTCTCTTGGTTTACAATCTGGGGCATCTTGGGTAGAAGTGAATCCAGCACTTTCATCTCCCCGTGAGCTTCTCCAACCCCTGGAGCAGGTGCATGGTTAGCCTTTGATGAAAGCAAGTCACCCCTATCATCTGTTTTGTAGGGCTGAAGGCAATGGGATACAAATAGTTTCCAGTATTTTTCTTATGGTTTAAAGTTTTCATTGTTTTCTTCCTTTCATTTTACCTTTCCAAATGCTTGCCTTTCTGAATTTGGGCTTTGTTAGATTAAAAAAATAATAAAAAAGAACATAGAATGTATAAACCACTGGCTCAATTTTATAAGATTCAATCCTCACATTAAATTACATGTTCTATGCCTTTCCTAGTAGTTTTGATCAGGTAATGGAATTCTGACTGAAACAGCAGACATCCCTTACTTTTCTGCCTAATGTGGGTTAACGTGAGGCTGTGCTCCTTTGCTTTGCAGCAATTCACTAACTCCTTTTCTATTATGGTTATTCCACTTCACCTTCTTACACTCTACCAAGAAATTGCCTAGGGAAAGGTGAAAGATATCCTATGAAAACATAACATATAGTAGAATCTGTAAGTGAAAATATGAACAATCAAGATTTTAAAAGCCTGTAATTTAGAGTTGTAACATTTATAAATTATAGTAAATCATAAGGCCTGCAGCCATAGCCCTGTGGCATCCGATCCCATCAGATCTCAGAAGCTAAGCAGGGTCGGGCCTGATTAGTACCTGGATAGGAGACCGCCTGGGAACACCAAAAACTGTAGTCTTGGGAGAAGGACCTGGTAACCCCCTCCCAAAAATCAATCTGTCATTGAAAACCCTATGAACAGCAGAGAAGCACTGACAATAGTGTTTCCCCTGTTGTACAGAGGGTCGCTATGAGTCAGATACCGACTCGATGGCACCTAACAACAACAAGTAAATCATATGCAGCACTATAATATATGCAAAATTATTTAACAAAAATTATTATATATTTGCTTCATTACTTTCTATTGAAGTAAGGAGCAGTGTTCTGGAGGTATCTCATACAGGCTTACAAGGGCAAATTGTTTACATATGTTTGAAACACTTCTCAATGTGTCACATTCCTAGCTTAAAATCAGCAGTGGTAGAAGTATTGACATTAACACAAATTGCTAAACTTTATAAGTCAAGACCCCTCAACCTAAAGCCACTTTTCACACATTTACTATGATATCAGTTCAGGTATTGATCATCCTTGTACTAAAAATATTAAAATTCAAGCAAAAATATTTAAATGTTCTCTTCACGGTAAAAAAAATTTCATAAGAAGTACAATAGTAAATATGATTTTTCACTACGTTTTTTCATTAAGAATAATTTTTTGACAAAAAAGGACAAGTACATGGTTTTCTGAAAATTATGTTTGAGGAAGTATCTTCTCAGCAAATCTAGTTTAAAGTGCCAGTGTTTATCACAGAAAAATAAACCAAAAAATAATGTTTAGCTCAGTTGGTAGAGTGCTGTTCTGTGTCCTCTGAGGCCTTGAGTTCAACCTCCAGCACAACAAAAATGGGAGAAGGACCTGGCAGCCCACTGCCAAAACAATTCCAAAATAATCAACCTCTGAAAACTCGATGGATAACAGAGAAACACTTGACATAGTGCCAGGAATGGCACAATATCAGGGAGTGTTTCAGTTGTACATAAGGGCACTATGAGTTGAACCTGACTTCATGGCATCTAAGAAAAACAACAGTATTTTTTATATCACTTAGTAAAATATGTCTATGAAAACAAACCCGAATTTCTATATGTTTGTAAATAAAAAGGAAAAATCTATAGAAAGTGATGAATTTTTATTAAACATTATGTCAATTTGTTTTGACTCAGAATCTATTAGGATAAAATATTACAATTTCAATCAAATCCACACATAAAATTCTGTCTTTCCATCTCTCAAAATAAATACATAACTCTAAAAGTTTTAACCGGTGATTATTTTGGGTTTTTTTCATTGAGTTTTTATTTAAAGTTCTGTTTGAGAGAAAAGCTCCATATATTTCAGAGCTAAATTCAAACAAAGAAACAGAACATTTATTGGTTAACATCTCAGCAATTACTGAAAAACACTATATAGACTAACATTGTTTGGGTTTAGAATTGTTTTACTTTATTACAAAGTAACATATTTGTATTTAAAATTTAACTAAAATAAGCAATACAAGCACTTAAGAAAGAGAATACTTCTAATAACTTGAAAATAGTAACTACCCTAATTATTATTAAACAATTCTCTTCTACACCAAGAGAATACACTTTAAATTACTTATAAATGACTGTAAGAATGCCTATTTTTGTCTGCTTGTTTCTATTGTAAAATAGTGTTATCTTCATTTAGCTTATTCCTTTTGTAGCACAGAATGGTAGAAGTATTTATTTGTCTCAATGGATTACCACGTTTCAGCCTAAATTGACCAGATGAAACAAAGAAAAGATATATTGGAAGATGGAATAGTTTTTTTTTTGTGCAAATATTATACACTAGAAGTCAAATTAACTGGATAATTTTTTCTGAAGAGGTTATATCAAAGAGAATTAAAAAGTCCCCAAAAAATCAATTAGCCACAAATCTTGCAATATTATCCAATTTACCACAGACAGGATTTTTTAGGACACTCCTCGAGCAAGTAAGAGCACAATGTAGTGGGTGGTAAAATGTGTATTTCCAAGAGAGACAGATCTTAATAAAAGTATAGTAGTATTTAGAAATAGATGTTGTTAAGGTCACAGACACTGTCAAAATGAAATTGAATGAAACTAAAAATCCTATCAGAAAGACTCTTGTACTTAGCACAAAATCTATTGTACAAAGAAAAATAAAAAGATTTGTTCTTATTAGGTGCCACATAGTTGGGTCCAACTCATAGTGACCCAACATACAATAAATGAAACACTCCCCAATGCTGTGCTATGCCCATTACAATATCAATGCTTCTCTGCTATTCATAGAGTTTTCAATGGCTGCTTGTTCTTTTTGGGAGTGGGCTACCAGATCCTTCTCCCAAGCCTACATTACCTGGTGTTCCCAGTGATCTCCCATACAAGTACTAACCAGGCACAACTGTGCTTAGTCTCCAAGAACTGATGGGATCAGATGCCAGGGTCCTATATTTCCTTGTGTGAGATTATTAGTTCCCCTTTTTCGGCAGATACTAAACTCAAGTTTTTATTTTCTAAAATATATGACTCTGAACTATACACTGAGACAAAACATGCAAGCAAAAGGAGAACCACTGGTGGAGAGGAAGGGGCTCAGCAGTGGGAGAGAGGACATGAGAGGTAAAGGGAGGAGGTGAACAAGAGTCATGTACAATGATGTGCATGTATGGAAATGTCATAATAAAACTATTAAGTTGTACATTAACTAAAAAAAACTACTTAAAATAATATGACTCAGGTTTCCTGGACAATTTCTCACTTCTCAACTGATTCTTTCCAAACTAATACTGTTTCACTGTAAATCAAATTGCCAAAATGTTAATAGCTTTGTCCCTTCTGTGAACAAAATCATGCACCTCCCACTTCATTCATATGTTGAAGTCCTAACTCACTGTGTGACTCTAATGGAGGCCAGGCCTTTAAGTTAAGTTAAAGGATGTCATAAGGATCTATGATCAACAGGACTGGTGTCCTAATAGGAAGAGAGTCAACCAGAACTTTTTCCATGCAATGTGGAAATACAACAAGAAGGTAGCCATATGCAAAACAGAAAAAGGGCCCTCAATGGAACCTGACATTAATGGTACCCTGATCTTGACGTCTCAGCCTCCAGAACTGTGAGCCAATAAATTTCTATTTATTATAAATTACACAGTCTGTAGCATTCTGTTACATAAGCATAAAATGGACTAAGACAACAACACAAGATGGATTTGGAGGTGTAAGCAGCAATCCATTATTACAGAGCCTGTTAAGATAGATATTATGGGCTGAATTTTTTCCCCTGAATATAGGTGTTGAAAATCCAATCCCTAGTACATAAGATTTTAATCATATGTGGATATAAAGTCTTTAAATAAGTGGTTAAGTTAAAATGAGCTCCTTCAGGTGAGACCTTATTTAAGTATGACTGGTATCCTTAAAGAAGGTAAAGAGACTTCAGGACTACTTGCATAAAGTAGGAATACCAGGGAAAGAGGTAGCAAGAGGGTCACCATCTGTGAGCCAAGGAGATGGGCCTGAAGGGAAACCAAACTTGCCCAAACAGTGATCTTGGACTTTCAGCCACCAGAACAGTAAGACAATACATATCTATTTTGAAGTGACTCACTCTATGGGATTTTTTTTTTTATGGCAGCCCTAGAAAATTAACATAATGTGCAAAGCAGTTAATTTAAATATTTGTTTTAAAACGCCATTGCAATGCTTTTTGTGTAGAATAATATAATGAAATTCAAATTTCTTAAAGATTTACTTGGTGTCTGAGTAGACTGAAAAGAAAAATTGTGGAAATAGGAAAGTTAATGATGAAATTAATGACGTTATGAGACTGAGCAAGGAAGAAGCCTGAATTAAGGTCTTCATAAAGCAGAGAGATTAAAAAATAAATCCTAATGATAGATTACCAGAAGTATTTTTATCAGTGAGAAAGCCAGAAAAGCTAATTGTTAATTTTTTAAATTTTTAACAGACATTCTATATGTTGTCACTCACTAGTTGTTGTCTATACCTTGTTATTTGTTGTTGTTGCTAGGTGTCATCAAGTCCGTCTATACCTTAGTAAATCTAAAATGTTCTAGTTTTGAACATACTGCTTTATTTCTAATAGTAGCTTTAGTCAATATCAGTAATCAGTTCCATTCACATACTATTTTCTTAGTAAAGAAGATAGTAATATGAAGGATATTTGATGTTATTTTATTTGTTTTATCATGGTTTTGTTGCTTTGTTTTAGGTATATATGAGCAACAATTTGATATCCAGGTAAAATTCAGAACTTCTAACTTTGTGGAAAAAATTACAAAATTTTCTTCAAAGTTGGAAATTTTTTCATTCTTTGGATGATATACCATAAACATCCATCCATACTTCTATCCTAAATGTTTGTGTTTTAGAGCATCTTAATTGTTTTGAGCTACTTTAGGATTGAACCCAGGACCTTGTGCATACTTTTCAGGGGCTCTACCACTGAGCTGCACCCCTAGCCCTTTCTTTTATTTTTGTATTGAAACAGGGTCTTGCTAAGTTACACAGAATGCCTCCCACCAGAAACTTTGGATCCTTCTGCCTCCACCTCCAGGGTTGCTGGGATTACAGGAATAGGCCATCACACCTGGCTTGGAGCATTTTTATTTCTTTTAATTAAAGTTGAAATAAAGGCTAATCAGTTACTGGGGCTGTAGTTTAGCTCAGTTGGTAGAGTGCTGCTCTGTGCTCTCTGAGGCCCCGGGTTTGATCCCCAGTACCACAAATATGGGAAAAGGACATGGTAGCCCACTCCTGAAATAGTTCTGAAATAATCGGCCATGGAAAAGCCTATGAGAGCCTCTAGGAGTGGGATTCAACTCAAGGGCCCCTAACAACAACAACAACAATTAGGCACTAATAAATGACTACAGGCTTTTCCACTTATGGAAGGTTTATTTGGGTTTGAGAAAGGAAGTGTTAACCAGGTAATGACATCTAACTACAAAATCTACAAATAAGAGAAGAGAATAGAAGAATTGTATAAGATCAATAATTAAGACATGGAATCATGGTAGGTAATTAGTACATAGATAAAAAATATAAAGTTATAAGGGTTAAAATCAAGATGTTTATGTGTATATATACATTAAATCAAAATTTTCTTCTCTTAGTAATTCTATATTTTTCAAATTTCATGCTGCTGAACATTGATAAATGTATATAATGAAATATTTTCAAGAAGTAATGGGAGTTATTTTGTTGTTGTTGTTGTTAGGTGCCGTCGAGTCGGTATCCGACTCATAGCGACCCTCTGTACAACAGGGGAAACACTATTGTCAGTGCTTCTCTGCTGTTCATAGGGTTTTCAATGACAGATTGATTTTTGGGAGGGGGTTGCCAGGTCCTTCTCCAAAGCCTGCAGCACCTGGTGTTCCCAGGCGGTCTCCCATCCAGGTACTAGCCAGGCCCTGCCCTGCTTAGCTTCGGAGATCTGCCAGGATCGGATTCCACAGGGCTATGGCTGCAGGCGGAGTTATTTTAAAATGTACTATATGACCAAGGCATGCAATTACTTAAGAATAAGTACCAAAGGTCTGATCCCCAAGATTGCAAATTAAAAAAAAAAAATAGTACATGAGCATAGGGCTGGGATTTAGCTCAGTGGGTAGAGCGCCGCTCTGCAGTCTCTGAGGTCCCGAGTTTGATTCCCAGCACCGCAAAAATGGGAGAAGGATGTGGCAACCCACTCCCAAGGCAATCCCGAAACAATCTGCCATTGAAAATCCTGTGAGGGTCGCTATGAGTCGGACACGACTCGATGGCACCTAACAACAACAACAACATAAGCATAACAATAACCATTCTTAGGAGAAAAATCACTAAAAATTGTGAATTATAAGTTCATATATACTTGCATATTAATGATGAAAAATGGAGAGAAGTCACTAAATAAAGGTAAGAATGGTGATAGGTAAAATAAGATGAACTGAAGGGAGATTGTACTAGAAATAGCATAGAGACTAGAAATAACATAGAATTTAACTAGATATAACTAGAAATAACACAGAATTTAATAAGGATATTTCATTTATTAAATTCCAATACACAGAGCTATGAGTCATTCATAAAAGGAAATTTTGCAGATAGTTATCTAATATGTTAATTTTTGTCAATCAAATTGTCCTTTTCTTCTAGGCTCTCATTATGATATAGTGATTCATTTACTATACTACTTTACAATTTTTCATTGTTCCTTAGCCATGGATCCATTTCTTTTTCTCCATATAAAATTTTATTATCCCTATTTTTCTACCAAACTTTGCCATTCATGGAGTGATGATTGAATAATATTAACATTGGTGTGAGGGAAGATTTGTTACTTATTCATAAATGAGTTCCTTTCCCTTTAAGACAATCACCCCTTACCAATGGATAACGCCATACCCTCTGGGATTCTCTTTTTCCACCAGGCATTCTCTGTGTTGTTAAGAAGTCACTTCTTTTCACAGAACCCATACTCTCTGTCTTCTGTTTATACTACTTATAAATCTGCAGTTCTTGGCAGAACAACTTAATTCGAAATCAGTGCTATTTTTCATGCAAAGGAAGGGATTACTTTGTCCTGTTTTATTCTTCTCTTCCTCCCACAAACTGCCAATAGAAACCTTAGACATTGTAGCTTCAATTGTCATAAAATTCCTCGTGTAGATAAACTCCTTCATTTCTTCCTGTATCTTCCTTTTCTATGACAGTCTTAGCATTTCAGGCCAGAAAAGAATTTGCCAATCTAATCTGTAATCATATTTTAAAAATGAATGCTTTTATACTAGATTATATGTCAAGCAGAGCACCACGGTGCATGCTTGCAGTCCCAGCAACCCTGGATGTTGAGGCTGGAGGATCTGGAGTTGAAGATTAGAGGCAGCCTGTGCGACATAGGCAGATCTTGTTTCAAAATAAAAGATAAAAAAGGTGCTGTGGATGTGGCTCACTGAGAGTATATTTGCCTAGCATGTGTGAGGCCATGACTTCAATTCCAAGGACTGGTAAATAAATAAGTAAAATAAGTACCATCTCCAGACGAATGTTGTTGGTTTACTGGATTTTTTTGCAGCATCTTCTAATAAAAGAATTGAACATGACTTATGCCCAACATAAATTTCTGTTTATATTTCTTAAAAAAAAACATTTTTCTAATGCTATGACACCCAATCGAAGGAAGATAATATTTCAAATTGTTTTACAGCATCTATTCATACATTTTATCGTCTGAAATTAGGATAAGCCGAAAATTAAAGATAGCTCTTTTTGTCCTTGAACATGATGATCAGTTAAATACAAATTATACTAAGTCCTGTTAAACATATGGGGAAAAGTATTGATAGAAGAATATCTAAGTCTAGTTAGCTATGTTATGCAGAAGTGTATGGAAGGAACATTGAGCCTTTCAACTCTGTGATAAGAAGGATGCCAACTGACATAGGAACTTTTTTCAAAGAGAAATGAAAAGATTAACATTGCCTATTTAGGTAGTGAGACTGACAAAGAGACATAGGAAATCCAGGACAGGAACTTTTTTGAGATCTATCTATCTATCTATCTATATCTCTCTATCTATGTATCTATCTGTCTGTCTATGATTTGTAAACAATTTGGAGAGAGAGAGAGAGAGAGAGAGAGAGAGAATACATTCTCCTTTAATTCTCTTTTAAATGCTTGCCCTTGTCTAAGTGTTCAGTTATGATAGACCTAATTTTCAGACAGAAAGTACAGTACAACCTACATAAGAAAAGTTATGTTAAATTAAGGCTTTTGTCCTTTTGTGTAGCTACCATTAATGACCTTGTTTGAGAAGTCTGCAGTAGAGAGGGCAGTATAGTTTGTCTCTTTTAACCTCATGATTTTTCCTCTTTTTCTGAATTTTCTGAAATTAGACATGTTAGGACTTGAGTAGGAATAAGAAGCTGAATTGATGGTGCTGGACATAGGCCATGGGAAGATCAGCTGTAATGTGTTGTTGATGTCTTCTATAACATGGATGCCAAATGTTACTTTTATTCTTGTGTAGTAATCTTTTTTAGAACCCATGCTTAGAAACACCAGATACCATCTTCCCCACACAGATGATTGACCCATGAATTAATGGCTTCTCTATTCATTAAATTTGGTTTCTATAGATACATCCCCCAAACTATCCCTGTTAATATCCTTTGTTATGTCAAAATTGCCTTATTAAGGATGTCCAAACAACCTCTGACACACACATTCCATCCTACAGGAACAATTTGATATGCTGACTTTATGAGTGGAAATGCAAGGACTCCTAGCTCTACTTCAGAGGCTGTTCCAACCATCTCATATTAAATTTCTCTATGTGAGTGAGTGCCAGGCACCATGTTCTGCCTTTCAAATTCCAGGAAAAATATGTCAAATATTCCAAGAATATCTCCTTAAACTTTTCAATGGATATAGGAAGGGGGAAAACAAGAGGAAAAAGTATTTATTCTCAACAATATGCTTTCTCAACAAATTTGTTCATCCCAGATAATGTGTGTATATATGTGTGTGTGTGTGTGTGTGTGTGTGTGTGTGTATGTTTTTGTTGTTAGGGGCCATCAAGTCAGTATCTGACTCATACAGACCCTACATACAACAGGAGAAACACTATTGTCAGTGTTTCTCTGCTGTTCATAGGGTTTTCAATGGTGGATTGATTTTTGGGAGTGGGTTACCAGGCCCGTCTACCAAGCCTACAGCACCTACTGTTCCCAGGTGATCTCCCATCCAAATACTAACCAGGCCTGACCCTGCTTAACTTCTGAGATCTGAAGGCATCTGGTGCCACAGGGCTACAGCATTCACACACACACACACACACACACACACACACACACACACACACACACACACACACACACATATACACATACATACACACACATACATATATGTGTGTATATATATATATAATTATAATAGTTATTATATATGAAAACTCAGGATTTAGCTCAGTTGGCAGAGTGCTGCTCTGCAGTCTCTGAGGTCCTAGACTTAATTCCCAGCAGGGCAAAAATGAGAGAAGGACATGACAATCCACTCCCAAGGCAATCCCAAAACAATCAGCCATGGAAAACTCAATGAGTGTCGCTATGAATCGGACATGACTCCATAGCACTTAACAACAATACAATTATACATGAAAGTAGCTTTTCATTTTTTAAAGCATGAAATTGGTCCTTTACTTATCAATAGGGCAGGCTAATTTCAGCTTGCATATACAGTAACAATTGCAGTATAATCATACATGTAATGAAAATCCCATCACTATGCAAAGGAATATGTTTTCTGTAACTAATATCCTGATGTCATTCATGTTTTATTTTATTAGCTTCCTATATATTTTAGCACATATTATGTAAATTGTGTTCCCCAAAAGATAATTTGAAGTCTTGAACCCAAGGACATGTAAGTATAACCATATTTTAGAATGACATCATTGCATGTGGAATTATTTAGGAATAGGTGAAGTTATAATACAATAGAATAGGCCCTTATTTCCCTTATGATTGGTCTTCATGAAGAATGGAAAAATTTGGACACAAAAAATAATGGAAAAGAGCAATATTAAGGTGACAACAAAGATTAATGTTATGCTGCTGCAAACCAAGAAATGCCATAGGTTACCAGAAGCTGGGAAGGGAAAAGGAGGACCCTTCCCTAGATGCTTCAGAGGGAGCATTTCCCTGGCATCACCTGGATTTTGAACTTTTAGTCTCTACCATAAACTGCAAGAAAATAAATTTTTGTTATTTTAAGCCAACCAGTTTGTGGCACTTTGTGATGGCAGCCCTAGGAAAGTATATGAGTGTACATGAAGTGATTATTATCAGAGGGATTGACTAATAGGCAGATATGTTGAAGACAATACTCCATTTATCTTACTTACATCTATAAGGATTTAGAAATGATTTAGAAATTTTAGAGTTAGCCAGGCACCATGGCATGTGCCTGTAATCCCAGTGATTTGGGAGGCCGAGAGAAGAGGATTCTAAGTCTGAAACCAAATTAGCAAGACTCTATCTCAAAATAAAAAAATAAGAAAGGAGGCTGGGGGTATATTTCTGTGGTGGAGTGCCTTGGGTTTAATCTTCTCAGTACCAAAAATAAATAAATAAATAAATAAATAAATAAATAAATAAATAAACAAACAAATAAATAATATTTTAAAAGATAGAATCTAATTCTATTATGCATTGTAACCTAGTAATGCACTAAGATGTTTATCCTTGGGAGGTAGGTATTATTAACCAGAATCTAGAAATAAAACTCAGGACTTGAGGGAGAGAGAGAGAGAGAGAGAGAGAGAGAGAGAGAGAGAGCGAGCGCACAAGAGGGAATTTATTCTTACTCTTTATAAGAATTTCTAAGTACTTGTCTAAACCAATCATCGGTTTGTATTCAAAGGCAGTATTATTTCTAAACTTTTAGCTCCATAACTTCTCGGAGTTGATGATCAGATAAATCACAAATTCATGAATCAATTAAGAAACAATGAAAGGTAGTATATGATTAAACTGCAAACTGAAGTCTTTTTTTTTTAAGTTAATTGAACAATGTATCATTACTTTACACTGGGACATAGTAATAGATATTTACATATTTGAGTCTACAGTAATAGTGAAGGTTTTTATATGAGATATTTACTGTGAGATATTGTATTACTGAAAATAGGGCCATTTCAATTGCAAATAGATACAAATTGCCACTGTGTGCCACAATGTAAGAAAAAAATCTAATAAAAATGTCTTGTTGGTACTATTGCTTGGTATTGGGAATAAATACCTATATAAAACACTCAGCATGAGCATCAGGCATCCCATTTTATCATTTATGTCAGGAAAGGCATTTTCTATTTTCTTAAATAAGGTGCTTTTTCCCCTTTTATGTGTGCATGTTAACATCAACCTTGTTATGATATTTCCCACAGAAAATTTCATTTATCATTTGTGTTTCATTTTAATAAAAAATTCATGCTATACTTAAAATTCTGTATTTTGAACAATAAATATGTTGAGGGAACTTCTATGCTGTGAAACTGCCTTAATAGTATCTGCATGTGAAGCAATTTTCATATGAAGTAGTTATCCAAAGAAAATCAATTTATTGAATATGAAAATAAAAGTTACAAAGTTTTAAAAATATCAAAATGTCATTTAATATATATCCATTAATTAGCTGTCATCATTGTAGCAGGGAAACCAACCCAAACAAACTTATGAGGGAGGATTATTGGAGGCTCATTTTATATAAATATACATGTTGTTAGGTGCCCTGGAGTGAGTATCCGACTCATAGTGACCCTGTGTACAACAGGGGAAACACTATTGTCAGTGCTTCTCTGCTATTCATAGGGTTTTCAATGGCTGATTGATTTTTGGGAGTGAGTTGCCAGGTCCATCTCTCAAGCCTATAGCACCTGGTATTCCTAGGCAGTCTCCCATCCATGTAGTAACCAGGCCTGACCCTGCTTAGCTTCTGAGATCTGACGAGATCTGATGGCACAGGCATATATATCACTTGAACTGAGATTTAGCTCCACTCTGCACTCTCTGAGGTCCTGGGTTTGATTCCCAGCACCACAAAATGGGAGAAGGATGTGGTAATCCAGAAACAATCAGTCATTGAAAATCCTATGAGGAGCCCTATGAGTGGACAAGCTTGATGGCACCTAACAACAACAACATATACTGCCTGGGTATCTGGGAGAGTTAGATTATTTTTAAAGTATTTTCTGCAAAAGAAAATTTGATGTCTTTCAATGATGTTTAGAACTTTCCTCATTTAGTTCTTACTTTTATATCACTTAAGTAATAATTGTTTTCTTTGTTTCTTTCTACCTTAATGTTTTTCCTTTTGTTCTGGTCAGTTTCTGCTCATGATATCTCAGACCAAGCAGTCTTCCTCAAGCTATCTTTGGAAGCCTCCCCTTAGCACCATTCCAGAGGGTCATAGTTACATAGTACATAGTAAAGCAAGTGCATGACTATTCTGCTCCGTTTTGTCATGTCTTACAGTGTACCAGACACTCACTCACATACTGAATTGTCTAAGTATTCACTGTTGAATGAAATACCTGTCATAAACAGTTTCTTATCTGGGATTTAGCTCAGTTGGTAGAGCACTGCGCTGCAGTCTCTGAGGACCCGAGTTCAATTCCCAGCACCTCAAAAATGGGAGAAGGACCTGGCAATCCACTCCCAAGGCAATCCCCAAACAGTCAGCCATTGAAAACCCTATGTGGGTTGCTATGAATAGGATACCGACTCCACAGCACCTAACAACAACAAAAACAACAACATCTCTCAACAGGTGCTATTGTTCTATTCTATTTTCTCTACCACATTCATCTTCCTAAAATTTGCCATCTCTCAAGTAGGATCATTATCCATCATGTTGATCTAGTCAGAAGACTGAGAATTATACTTGATCCCTCACATTTTCTCATTTCTTCTATATCTGGAAAATTTTCATATTTCAGCAAATAGTATCAATTTTACTTAAGATGCCTCAAATTTGCCCACTAATCTAAAACATCATCTCTCAAGATATGAAGAACTTTCCAAATGGTCTGTTACTTAAATTCTTATAATTTATCCCCCTCATAATGTATGATGATTTAATAAAAATCATAGTGTTTGCATATTTTTCTATATTCATATAGTTGAAATTTAAAAAATTGTCCAGATACTTGTCAACCAGTCACCTGGAGAGATAACCAAGACCACCAAATGTTAGCAATCTCTTTCTGTTGAAATATTTTGAACAAATGCAAGCCATATAACCATATATATGTGTGTGTGAGTGTGTATATATATATATATATATATACATATATACATATATATGCATATATACATATGTATGTATATATACACACATACATGCACACATACACTTACATACATACATATATATGTATATATATGTATATGGTGTTACAAAACATACAGCATATGGTAAATGTCTAAATTAAGAATAATGTTCTACAGTAAAAATATGTTGCCATTAATCCTTCTCAAAATACTCCTCTGTTTTATACACACTCATCCCATCGTTGTTGCAACTTCCTGAAACAGCTCTTGGAGTCCTCTTCCATGAGTGTCTTCAGGTACATCCTCCATCGTGACATTACCCCATATTGCATATATGACAATTTCTGCCAAATAAAAACTTTGCAGTGTGTCCTCATCCACCTTATTTACTGGATCTTGCACTGTGTGACTTCAGGCTCTTCTTCAAAGTTAAAATGACCATGAAAGGTAAAATTTTGAATCAATTCAAGACACCAAAGCATCAACAGCAGCTGAACTAAAGAAAACTCATGAAAGAGGACTTCTAGAATTGATTTAGAAAGTAGGAAGAATGATGGATTAAATTGTGCAAAGTGAGGGGGAATATTTAGAGGGGCATTAATTGTAATGTGTCTTTTACTTTAATTTTTTATTTAAACATTCATCATATTTTTGACATATATATCCATAATTTACACAATAATATATAGCATATGTTTTAATACAATGCATAATGGAGATAATTCATATAAGAATTTAATAATATTTTAATATATGTTATAGTATACAGAATATTACATTAAATGGCTAGAACCTAAATTATTAAATGAGACCTCTAATAATAATTTTGATTTCTTTCAATCTTTAATATTACAAAGCATACTTCAAACTTGCACATGTTAATTTTCACAAGTGTGATTGTATTTATAGAGACTTTCAGAAGTAGAAATACTATATCAAAGAGTAAATGTACGTTTGTAATTTTAGTAGATGTTCCTAAATATAAAAAATTGTGGCAATGTACAGATTTCTAGCTGTGTAGGAGTGGTTACATTTTTGACACTCTGAATCCTGGAAAGACAGTGTATATGCTTCTACACAAAGGGAGTGTATTTAATAGACATGTTTACCTTACCTTCTATATTTATTTAATGTTATAAGACTCTTATGCACATCAATAGGAGCTGAATCAACCAGAACTGATACCTTACACAGAGAACAAGAAATAAATTCTCCATAAATTTTTATATCTCTTGTCCCCCCAATATAATTTAGAAACCTTATAATTTCTCACTAGTTTGAATTAAGTCCATAGACTATGAAACAGAGAGTATTGGAAGCACCACTTAAAAGATGTTGACATGGAAAAGGACAGGACACACAGTCGTAGACAAAAAAGCTATGGTAGAAGAGAACTTGGTACTGTAATTATCAGATGGAGCTGATGACAGAAAAATAAAACTGAGCAGATACACAGATGGTAATGCATTGTGATGTGAGGTAGGACATGCATGCTGGATTTCAGAGGACACTCAGATCAGGATGGATTTGGAATTTCAGACCTAATGTATGTATATTCGTAAAATAATTCTTTTAGTATTGAACTTTCTATAAAATAGCTAGTTACTGCCTTATTTCACTGAACAAACAAAAATAACAATAATACAACATGCCAAGATCACAGCTATTCTATTTATAAGTGAGTATGCTGTTGTTGTTTTTAGATGTTGTCGAATCAGTATCCAACTCATAGTGACCCTGTGTACAACAGGCTAAACACTGTTGTTAGTGCTTCTCTGCTATTCACAGGATTTTCAATGGTGGATTGATTTTTGGAAGTAGGTTGCTGGGTCCGTCTCCCAAACCCACAGTACCTGGTGTTCCCAAGTCTCCTCCCATCCAAGTACTAACCAGGCCTAACCCTGCTTAACTTCTGAGATCTGATGGGATTGGATGCCACAGTGCTAAGGATGCAGGCATGAGTGGGTATAGGGGTGTTTTACTCCAATATTACCATTACTGCCTGTGCTGGAGAATTTCCTTTCTCAGGATCTTAATTTAGGGGAGATGGCAGGTTCTTGACTTGGTCGCAAAACAGAATTTTAGGATGAGTCAGTAAGAGAGTGAAGCAATTTGAAATTTCTTGGGTAAAAGAAAGATAGTACACGCAGAATGAGCACAGGCTTCTATAAAGTGAGACATGCTCCAGAAACAACAATTACCTACCATCCCTGCAGCAGATAACTAGGTATGTTTGTGTTTCCCCGTATAAAAAGTTATAGGAGACATAGAAATTACGGTATAGAATATAGGCCGAGTTTATTATATATATAGATTATATGAATCCTCCGAGACACGAAAATGGGCAGTAGTGAAGGCTACTGCTGCCTAGAGCTCAGGTCACATTTTCTTTTACAGCACTGGGTGAGCCTTTAGGAGAAGGAAAGAAACTTTTACATCTGGGGCCTTTGACCAAAAGGGGTTAATGGAGTCCTAATATCTTCAACGTACTGGGCTTGGAGGCAGTCTTTTTAAAAGGTTAGAAGTTCAGGCAGCTACAGGTCTTGATATAGGTGCAGAATCCTCATATAGTCTTATCATCTTTCATGGATGAATATAGAAATGGGGAATGATTTTAATTCTTCTGGTAAGTATACTGTTTGCAAGGGTATTATCTATCAGGGAAATATTAACCACCAAACCAAAGCCTTTGTCCCACAGGAGGCTCACACTGATTTTTACATTATGAGTAGCCAGGAAGCAAATGGCTAGACAGGGAGGTGGATGGCTACAGGGCCCACCATTCCTTTTCTTCCTATTACTCTCTGACATATTTATAGTCAGGTATTAACAGAGACACATTGTATTATAACTTAACAAGTCATCATGTTGTTTGTGTTTTCTTTTTTGTTCTCTTCCTCCCTCCCCACTTCTTTCTTTTCCTTTTGTATGATGTTTTAATTCTTCTCTCAGTTCCCTTAGCCAATCTTTGCTGAGGTCTGCAACCATGAATTTTCTCCCCACTTTAGTTCTTGTACAACTCGGCCCAACAGCCTGCTTTTCACAGTGCTTTCATGTGTTACTAGGAAGTGTAGGTCTCTGGTTAGGTATTATCATGCTCCTTGGGAGAGATTGGGAAGTGGGCAGCAAACCTCTGTCCTTGGTCCTATTTATGATAATTTTACAAATTGATACAGAAGGGAAATTACAGGAAGTTTTATTGAGAATTGAAAGGATGAGAGTGAGAGTCAAAGCAGATAGGCTTTGGACCAGCAGGCTGGGAGCCCAGCTCTCTGGTGTAGACAGGGAGAAAGAGAAAAGAGAAGGAGCAGGCTGGTAAATTAGGTCTGCATGAAGAGACAGGAGGTGGATAGGTAACAAGGAGAGAAAGTTAGGCTTTCTGATACAGAAATCAGAAAGTGGGCAGGTCTGTCAGTGAAGATCCATGAGCAGCAGCATTTTTGCTTCTGAATTGGGAATCAGAAATCATGTAGATCCAGCAACAAGGGTGCGGGCATTTCTGAATATTTGTATAGACAGCTGCAGCTGTGGACCTGGGCAGACTTCTGTAGGCTGCTCTGAATATTGCTGTAAGTTACAGATCACTGGACACTGCAAACGGTTGACATTGTGGATTGCTGGGCATTCCTGGACTCTGCAGATTCTGAAGAGAATGGCGAAAACTGAGGACATCTGCACTGAAGGAAGTGGAGACATTGCTGAGAATTAAGAGACTGAGGATTATATACTGAGGATTCTGATACTGTACCAAGGGGGAGGGACCTTTGGGGTTTTTAAGTCCCTAGGTTTAGCTCAGTTGGTAGAGTGTTTGCTCTGCAAACTCTGAGGCCCTGGGTTTCATCCCCAGCACTGCAAAAATGGGAGAAGGACCTGATAGCCCACTCCCAAAACAATCAGCCATTGAAAACCCTATGGCTAGGGAGTAGGAGCATAGGAAATAGGTGAATGCAGAGCCATCTTAATTTCATTTCTTCTTGCCTTTTACCCTGTAACACATATTTTTCATTTGTAATTAAATGAGTTCCTGTTTGGTTGTGTTTTCTTTAGTTCCTCTCCTTTGTTGATTTTCAGTGGTTTATTGTAGGAAGAAAGTTAGGAAATACTGCTATCATTATTCAATCTATCCAGTTATTGCTTTCCTAGCACTTTTCTATTAAATGCATTTACTTCTTTTTAGATTTCCTGGCTATGTAGGGCTAGGATGAAATCTCCATGTGATACAAACATCCGCTTAAAGTAACACCATATTCCTGGTACCTAATGCCTTGAAACATAAATGAATTGACGAATACAATATCTTAAAGAGTTTTTAGCTGAAAATCAAACACATTAGTGTGCATATTAACTTGATAACAAATTCTTATATTGGAAAGAATTTAAAGAGTTTTCTACCCCTGCGTCATCTTTTGGAGAACCTAACTAGAGTCATAGAGAAAAGCATGTTGCAAGCTGCATGCACACACCTATAATCCTGCACTCAGGAAGTGAAGAAAGAAAGACTGGGAATTTGAAGTCAACCTGAGCTACAAAGTGAGATCTTATCTCAAACAAAGCAAAACAATATAAACAACAAAAGAAACAAAAAGAAAAGAAGAAAATAGAAAAGAAAAACAAAAGTGTGTCATAAAACTAATCAGAAGTCATAGAATGTTACATTTACCTTGGAGTTTGTAAACATTAGTCCTTATTACCTTTCAGTTTGGTAAAGGAGGGGAAATATGTACTACTAAATATGTAAGATAAGAGCAGAAATATGGAAAATCTAGGAATAAAAGTGAGGAAAGTCTTATTTACATGATATCCATACATACTAACTCTACTGAGCCCCAACTCAGTCTAATATCAACCATTATCATCAGGATTTAGAAATACAGAGGATATTTTTATAATTTCCACTTGTTTTCCTTTTATCCAAATTTCTTATATTTTCTAAATTAGGAAGGACTATACCCCAAAAGCATTAATTTTCATAAATTAAAACTAAATATACATATTTATTAATTTGTTCTCAAAAAATAGGGCTAGTGATGTGAATAAAGAAAGCATTTGGTTTGAATTATTAAAATTTGGTAGAGACATTCCAAAAAATAGAATTTTGATGTTGCAAATAAGAGCAAGGTGCTAATTAAGTAGAGTTACAGAATAATCAAACTAGCATTTAGATTGTGTTGATGGTCATTAGAAATGTGAGTTTAACATACATTGGTTTGTCAATCTCTAATCTCATTGCTTAAAACAGAATAGATTAGATAAAACTCATATGCAAAACAAGCATTTCTAGATACTTGTACTTTTGTTGTTGTTAGGTACTGTTGAGTTGATCCAAATCATAGTGACTCTCTTAGAGTTTTCAATGGCTGATTGTTTCAGGAGTCAGCTGCCAAGGCCTTCTCCCATTTTTGCCATGCTGAGAATTGAACCCTGGGCTTCAGAAAGTGCAAACCAGTGCTCTACCAACTGAGTTAAACTTGAAACTAACAAAATAAAGTACAGATTTTCAAAAGAAGTGTTAAATAAAAGGAATATATAAATACTTCTTGCTATCTAGCATTTCATGGAAACATTCTCCATAGTAAATCAATGACTTTGAGAACAATAGGTAATATCGTCAAAAATAATGTTGCATCTTTAAGTAACTTTATCTTTGTAATGTGTTCATAGTATTATTCATTCATAAGAATAAAATTATACATTATGAATTAGCCTAAAATAAAACAAGTGTTCCTAAAAACATCTAAGCTTCCTATAATTTAGATTTAAACACAGTATATTTCAAATAGATTTTCAATAAAATCTTGTATGTGAATTTTACTTGAGAATGAGAAAACATACTGATCTGTGTTCATTTCATAAATATATAAAGGAAGAAGATTTCGGATAACTTTTACAGTTTTATCCTTATTTTCTTTTATATCAATTCTAATACTAGATTTAAAATATTTTATATGTTACTTTCACTTTCTTACTAAGGAACAGCCATCAATCTACAAAATTTTGTTTTGAAATGATATTCTAAAGTCTATGTAGCAAGATAAATAATTTTACATGAGAAAGAAACAAAATGACAGTATCTTCTTTACTATACTTAATCAAGTGCCTAGGAAGACAATAAGCAATATTTTAATTAAATTAAAATGGAATTTGCTTTTTACCATGTCTCATAAATGCCAAACAATGCAATGATTTAGTTTTCAAAGTTATTATATCCCAATTGATCTTCCAGGCAATGGACTTATTATCTGATTATGAAGATATGCACATTTATCAAAAGCTAGAACCATCTGTCTCAATTCTTTTTAATTTCATTATACATTCATCATTTAGACAGTCAGCTTATGACATAAGGCTCTACTGATGAGTAATTCTATACTTATTATCACTTAAGAATGTGCACAGGCAGACATCAGTCAACTCCTATTAGTCTACTTTAAAATTAAAATTACACTAGTGATAGGCCACTGGCTAAGCTAGTTATCACTAATATATGCAAGAAAGGTATCTGGCATTCCTTTAAAGAGACTTAAATCTATCAATTTCTTTCAGCAAGGTTTTATATGAAGAATTTATAAATTCTTGAGTTGAGAGGTGAATAAATTAGTACCATATTAAAAATTCTTATTTTTATTTTTTAATCCATATCTCCATCTCCTTCTGCCCCACAGATGGTTCCCCTGCTACTTGCATGTATTGTTTGTGTGCATATGTACATGTATCCAACCCAAATTTGTCTTAAGGGTAAAATATGTGGTGTTTTCCATCTTTTCTATCATTACCCTTTCTTCTTACCCATTTGTCTTTTATTTAGTCCATTATCTTTCCCTGCATGTCCCCTTCTGCTTTTATGACCTATATGTTTTAATACTGAACATATATTTAAGTCTAATTTCCACATATGAGAGAAAAGTTTGTCTGTCTGGATCTGGCTTATTTCATTTAAAATCATGTCTCTTGTTCCAAATATTTTCCAGCAAATGTCATGATTTTATCCTTCTAATGGCTAAATAAAACTCCATGGTGTATACATACCACAATTTCCTTATTCACTCATCTGTTGGAGGACACCTAGATTGATTCCATATCTTGATTATTGTAAATAATACCGCAATGAACATGGATGAGCAGGTATCTATGTGATATATTGGCTTATATTCCTTTAGATATATACTCAGGATTGGTATAGCCAGGTAATATAGTAGTGCTATTTTCACTACTGGGCTGGGATTTAGCTCAGTTGGTAGAGCGCTGCGCTGCAGTCTCTGAGGTCCCTTCCCAGCACCGCAAAAATGAGAGAAGGGCCTGGCAATCCACTCCCAAGGCAATCCCGAAATGGTCAGCCATTGAAAACCCTATGAGGGTCACTATGAGTCAGATACTGACTTGACGGCACCTAACAACAACAACATTTTTACTACTTTTGAAGAAACTCCATACTCATTTCCATAGTAGGTATACAAATCAACATTCCCACCAGCAGTATAATAGTGTTCCTTTCCTTCTATATCCTCACCAGGATTTTTTTTTTTTTTTTTTTTTTTTTTTTTTTGTGGATGGTAGACATTCTGACAGGAGTAAGATGGTATCTCAATGTAGTTTTGATTTGCATTTCCTTGGTGGCTAAAGATATTGAACATTTTTT
This sequence comes from Pedetes capensis, assembly GCA_007922755.1. Taxonomy (NCBI): domain Eukaryota; kingdom Metazoa; phylum Chordata; class Mammalia; order Rodentia; family Pedetidae; genus Pedetes; species Pedetes capensis. The sequence goes on along the minus strand of VMDO01012698.1, from coordinate 14,367 downwards.
CATATGATTGTTGTCCATGTGTATTTCTTCTTTTGAGAAGTTTCTGTTCAGTTCACTGGTCCATTTATTGATGTATATTTCGATTTTCGTGTTTAGTTTTTTCAGCTCTTTATATATTCTATATACTAATCCCCTGTCTGATATATAGCTGAAAAAAAGTGCTTCTTCACTGTGATAATGTGTCCCATTTTGTAGGGTGTTTCTTCACTCTGATAATTGTGTCCTTTGTTATGCAGAAGCATTTTACTTTAATGCAATCCTATTTGACAATTGTTGCTCTTATTTCCTATGCTACTGGGGTCCTATTGAGAAAGTTCTTTCCTATGTCTGTGTCTTGAAATGGTTTCCTTATGATTTCTACAAGCAGTTTCAAGCTTTCAGGTTTTAGATTAAATTATTTGATCCACTTAGAGCTGACTTTTTACAAGATGAAAGGGAAGGATCAAATTTCAGTTCCCTAAATGAGCATATCTATTTCTTCCAGCACCATTTGTTTAAGAGGATGTCTTTTCTCCAACTTATATTTTTGGCACCTTTTCCAAATATCACGTGGTTGTAGTTGCATGGATTAATTTCTGGATCCTCTATCCTTTTCCAATGGTTTACATGTCTGTTTTGTGCCAGTACCATGAAGTTTTTGTTATGATTGCTTTGTAGTAAAATTTGAAATCAGGAATTATGGTGGCCCCAGGATTGTTATTTCTTCTCTCTATTACTTTAGAGATTTAGGGTCTTTGTGCTTCTATATAAACTTTAGGATTGCTTTCTCTATTTCTGTGAAAAATGTTATTGGGACTTTGATGGGAATTACATTAAATTTGTAGATTGCTTCTGGTAATATAGCCATTTTCAAAATATTGATTGTTCTGATCCATGAGCATGGCAGATCTTTCCATCTTCTGGTGTTTTCTATGATTTCTTTTTTAATGTTTTAAAATTTTCATTATAAAAATCTCTAACCTCCTTGTTTGGGTTTATTCCCAGGTATTGTATTTATTTTGAAGCTATGGTGCATAGGATTGTTTTCTTGGTTTCTTTTTCCACCTGGTCATTACTGATATGAAGAAAAGCTACTGATTTATATATATTGATTTTGTATCCTTCTACTTTGTTGAAAGTGTGTATCAACTCTAAGAATTTTCTGATGGTGTCTTTAGGATCTTTAAAGGATCATATCATCTGTAAGTAGGGGAAATGCTACTTCTTCCTTTTTTATTTTGATCCTTTTTATTTATTTCTCTTTTCTTATTGATATGGCTAATAGTTCAATTAATACATTGAATAGCAGTGGAGATAATAAACGCACTTGTTCTTGATTTTAGGGGAAATGCTTTCAGTTTTTTCACATTTAGTGTAATCTTAACAAGTTTTTCATATATTGCCTTTATCATATTGAGGTATGTTCCTTATATTCCAATTTTCTTCAAGGCTTTTATCTAAAAAAGAATGTCAAACTTTTTCAAATATTTTTTCTTCATCCATTGATAGGGCTGTGTGATTTCTGTTTATGCCTCTATTTATATGCTGTATTACATTTATTGTCTTATGTTTTTTGAAGCTGTCTTCCATCCCTGGAATGAAACATGATCATAATGTATGATCTTCTGAATGTGTTGCTGAAGTCAATTTGCAAGTATTATATTAAGGATATTTGCCTCTATGCTCATTAGGAAAATTGGTCGATAGTTTTCCTTTTTAGATATATCCTTATCTGGTTTTGATATTAAGTAATACTGGCTTCATAAAATGAGTGTGGTAGTTTTTCTTTCATTTGTATTTTATGGAAGGAGAGTTGGTGTTAATTCTTTAAAGGTTTTATAGAATTCAGCAGTGAATCCATCTGATACTGGAATTTGCTTTTTGGGAGATTCTTTGTTACTGTTTCAAAATCACTGGTCATTATAAGTCTTTTTAAGTTGTTTATATTCTCTTGAATTAATTTTGGCGAGTCATGTGTGTTTAGGAATTTATCCATCTCATCCAAATTTTCCAGTTTTTTTTTTAGAATATAATTTTTGAAAGTATTCTCTAATGATTCTCTGGGTTTCATTTGTATCTGTTATAATGTTCCCTTTTTCATCTCTAATTTTCATAATTGAGGCTTCTCAATTTTTTCTTTGGTTAATTTGGCTAAAGGTTTGTTGCTTTGTCTTTGAAGAATCAGTTCTGTTTCACCAATTCTTTATTTATTTGTTTCCTCTATTTATTTGTTTCCTCTGTTTCTTTAATTTATGCTCTGATCATTTTTTTTTCTTTCCATCTACTGGTTTGGGGTTTTATTTGATTTTTTTTTTCCCTAGGAGTATCAGGTGCATCATTATTTGTTTGAGTCACTGTAATTGTTATTATTATTTTTTTAATGTGAACACTCATAGCTATAAAATTCCCTCTTAGAACCACACTTGGTGTATCCTAAAGGTTCTGGTACCTCGTGTTTTCATTTTCATTTGATTCTGAGAATTTTTAAATTTTCCTTTCTGATTTCTTCAAGGATGCATTGTGCACTTAAGAGTGTATTGTTCATTCTAGATATATTTGTATAATTCTCTAATTTCACCTGCTTTTCATTTCTAGTTTTATTCCACTATGGTATCACAGGATACATGAAATTATTTCAATTTTTCTGTATTTTCTCATACTTGCTTTATGGTCTAAAATGTGATCTATTTTAGAGACTGATCCAAGGCCTTCTGTGAAGAATGTGTTTTGGGTAGCACCTGATTAGGATATTTTGTAAATGTCCCTGAAGTCCATTTGATCTAATGAGGTGATTAACTCTGAAGTTTCTTTGTTGATATTTTGTCTGTATTTTCTATGTTTTGATGAGTGTAGGTTATTGAAAGTCCCCACTAACTATTTTATCTGCATCTACCTGTCCCTTTTAGTCCACTAGTGTTTTTTAAATGAAGTTTGGCGCACTGATTTTTGGTGCATATATATTTACAATTGCTATACCTTCTTTATCTATTATTCCCTTTATTAATGCATATGGCTATTGTTTTTCTCTTCATACTAGCTTTAATTTGAAGTCCACTTTCTTTGATAGAAGGATGGTTTATACCATTTTTCTTTTTGTCTTTCAGTTTCTTGGTATATCAATTTCTATCCTTTCAGTTTCAGTCTGTGAGTGTCCTTGACAGTGAGATGTGTTTCTTCCAGAAAAGAAATTGTTAGCTCTTTTTAATCCAGTCATCCAATTTATGTCTTTTAATTGGAGAGTTAAGACCATTTATATTTAGGGTTACTATTGAGAGGGACTTGCTTGTTTTTGTAATTATGTTGGGTATTTTCCTGGTTGGTTCATATACTGTTCATTCTTTTCTTTCTCCCTTAATTATATTCAAGACTTGCTAATATTTTGAGTTATACAAGACTGATTCTTTCCCAGTTCTCTTTACTCTGTTTGTTCCTCTCATGAAGTTATTCTTTCCTGTGCTTTCATGGTAGAGATTGTCTTTCTTCTTCCTGTGTGTATAAGAATTCTTAAAGGGGAAGCCGGGTGCCATGGCACATGCCTGTAATCCCAGCGGGTCAGGAGGTGGAGGTAAGAGGATGGTAAGTTCGAGACCAGAGGCAGTCTGCGTAACTTAGTGAGACCCTGTTTCAAAAAGTAAAAAGAAAAGTGGGCTGGGGGTGCAGCTCAGTGGTCCAGTACTTGCAAAGCATGCAAGCACAAGGCCCTGGGTTCAACCCCCAGTACCGGAAAAAAAAAAATGATTCTTTAAGTATCATCTGCAGTGCTGCAGTGCTGGCTTTGTGGTCATGTATTGCTTTAGTGTTCTTGTATTGGAATGTCTTTATTTCTCCATCAATTTTAAATGATGACACTGATGGATATAAAAATCTTAGTTGTTAATTATTTACTTTCATGGTTTGAAATATATTTTTCCATCCTTTCCTAGAATTGAGGGTTTGTGCTGAAAGGTCTAATGTATTTCTTGTAGGTTTTCTTTTGTAAGTAAGTTCTCTTTGTAAGTGAGCTCTTTTGTAGCTTTTATTATTGTTTCTTTGTTCTGTAATCTTGTCATTATAATTTTCATGTGTTGTGGGGAAGTTGTTTTCTGGGTATGTCTGTTTGGTATTCTAAATGCCTTTTTTGCTGAGAAGTCCTTTTCTTTCCTCAGATTTGTGAAATTCTCTGCTGTATTTTCACAGAATAAGTTCTCTATACTTTTAATTTTTATCTTGACCCATTCTTCTACTGTGGAGATTCTTAGGTTTGATTTCTTGATCATGTCCCAAAGTTCTCAAAAACTGTGGTCATTTTCTTAATTTTTCATTTAATGACATCTGAGTATACTATTTCCTCAACTTGTCTTCTATCCCTGATATTCTATCTTTTGCTTAATCTAATCTACTAGTGATACTTTCCACTGTGTTTTTTATTTGATTTATTGCATCATTCATTTCCAACATTTCTTATTTTTTTATTCTTAATTTCTTTGCTGAATTTCTTATCCATTTTTCTGACTTTGTCTTGTACATTGGTGACTTTCTGACATAGTTCTTGTATTGATTTCCTTACGTCAGCTATTTGCTTGTTTGTGTCCTCTTTGAAATCATGGATCATTTTAACAATTACACTTTTAAATTTTTTGTCTGACATTTCTACTTTTTCAGAATCTTTGGATTTAATAATTAAATGATCATAATCTTCTAGAAGAGATGCAATGCCTTGCCTTTTCAAGTTTCTTGTGTTTCTTATTTGTGATTCGTGCATCTGTAGGGGTGGATAGATTTCCCATTTTATTGATGGACCTGCTTAATAAGAGGTTTCCTGTTAAGATCGTAATCATTAGTGCCCTTCATAGATAGGAATACAAACCATTATAACTAGTATAATGCTTCCCAAAAACCAGATGTAGACATGCACTTAAAATAAAATTATTTAAATCTAAATGCTTCACCACTAATGCCCATATGACAAAGAATAGTATAAATAATATAGAGTAAGTTACAAAGTTACAACATATTAGGATAAAGATATAAATACTATTAGCCTAAAATAAGAAGGTGTGGACAGAGAATAACAGATAGATGGATGTCTCAACAATGAAATAACAGAAAGGAAAAAGAAGAATTAGAAGGAAAATGAGTATTAGTAAGAGGAAGGAAAAGGAGCAAAAGATAAAAACAGTTGCATGATAAGGAAAAAAGATATATAAACAGAGTTAAGTAAACATAAGCAGAGCAATAGAAAGTAACAAGCTTAAGAGCTTTTAAGTATAAATAGAAAAAATGAGAAACATAGGCAGAAAAAAAATTTAAAAACCTAAAAAAAAAAAGAAAAAAAGAACCCATTACATTTGAAAAAAGAGGAATGAGGAAGTGAAAATTAACAATGGAGAGAGAATAGAAAAAACAAAAAGAATAAAAAAGAAAAAGAGATACAGCAATTGCTTCCCTGAAACCTCAGCATCTCTAGGAGCTGAGGCAAGGAATCTTGAGCCCCAGGCCAGAGGCAGCATATACAATTTAATATGACCCTGTCTCCAAACAAAAAGAAAGGAAAAGACTGAAAGTACTGAACCATAGCACATCACTTATCCCATGAAAGACTCTGGGTTGTATTCCCAGAACAATAGGAAGAAAGAGGTGAAGAAGGAGGAGGAGGAGGAGGAGGAGGAGGAGGAGGAGGAGAGGAACAAGGAGGAGAGGAAGAGGAAGAGGAAGAAGAAGAAGAAGAAGAAGAAGAAGAAGAAGAAGAAGAACAACAACAACAACAACAACAGCAATAACAACAACAACAACTGTAAAGGCTTCTTGTGTGGCCTGTGATACTGGCGTCTGTTAGGTGGATGTAGTGGTCAGTTCAGCATAAAGTGTTTTTAATCTGACCACAGTTTAGAGTTCTCAGTCTCTACAATCCACATCAGGAGGTGGAGTTGTTTCCACTTTCTGTGTGTGTGGGAGGGGCTTGCTTTTGAGCAACTTTCCCAAACCTCTTGCTACCTGAACCCATCAGCATGTTAACATCCTATCCACCCCTCTCAGTGTAACTGGATGCTTATACTGTGTGGCATGTTGGGTTTATGGTCGGTCACACTCAGGCTCTCCACTCATGATAATTATTTGCTTTCAGTCCCCCCACCATGGACCTCATTTTTATGCAATAAGTACCTTCTCAAGATCATACAGAGTCGTGGCCCTCTGAGACATGAAGCATGGGAGTCACTTCTCAAATGTTAGACCTCCCAGTCAGGAAGAGCCACCAAATCATCAAATCCTTAGAAGAGTTTAAGTGCTTCAAGGAATGTGAGCTTGTTCTATGGGACTGCCAGTCTGATTGTGAGGATGGTCTGGATTACCTCTTTGGATGGGAGCTCCATTTTCCCTCTCCCATGTGGCTAGCAATGTGTCCTGCTCACTTCCTCTTACTGTTCAACACAGTTCTGGAACCTGGGACAATCTCATAATCTCCTCTGTGGTTTCTGTGCTCTTACCAAACATCTTTTTCTGGAAAAGAGTACACTCCTTTCTATTCTAACTCCTTGCTCCACTAAGTACAGTGAGGTTGCTTTTAATTCACCATCTTAAACTAGAAGTTCTTCAAAATTCTTATTTAGATACAGGGTATAAAAAATAGAAGAGAAAAAATATAATTTAAAGTAATTTTGCTGAAAATAGTTTTATCATTTATATAATTTTATAATCCTAGGGAATATATCAATAATCCCTCTTAGTGTATTTAGAACAGACACCAATTAGATATACAATGAAATTTATTCCTTTTACTATTGTTTTGATAGGAATGAGAATATGGGGAATTATATGCTGAAAACAATTGACTATGTTCATATCTGGGATGATGATTTAAAATATATGATATTACATTACAATACTACTTAATCTAATTAGAAAAATATTTTATGTAATCTCATAAATAAAGACACAGAAAATTACTAAAACTGATACATGAATCCTATATATGCCACTCTCATGTGTCTGTCATTATACTCATAATAACACAAATGATAAACTCACAAATTACCTGAAGGAAAATTGATCTCCTAATATATAAATTTGTCATACAAGTATGCCTGATTAGAGAACAAAACAGCTGATAAAATACTTTTAAATGCAATATCTTTTTTTAATTTGGTGACAATTTCTGCAAAATATTTGAGGAACTGTATTTCTAAACACAGATAAGTATTGTTCATGATTTGAGGGTCAAGCTTTCTAATTTAGTTTCTCAGTGCTTAAAGAGAGGGAGAAATTGTCTATGCAGCTTTATCAAATGGGCCGTGCAGTAGACAATAATGAACCTCCTGAAGATAAATTTATATTTGAAATTATAAAATCAAAGTAAAAACTCCTCATATGTTCATCTTCTCTTCATTAGACCCTGTAATAAAGCTTTCATATTTTTAAATAAACCAACAAACTATATTTCTGTCATTGCAGATGAAAACAAAAATCATATTTTCAAGGCAAAATATTTTATATCTTCACATTGCAAGTACAATGTTCAGAAATTGACTATATCTATCCATTGTCCTTTGGCTTTTATTACTGTGAGGAGTCATAGTCACTTTTATTTCTGATATTTGAAACATAATTCCTCTTTTTTTTTTCTCCTAAGACTAAGATGTTTTATTTTTCTTTGATTTTTCTAGCTATTATTATCATCATCATTATTATTAATTTGACAGTACTATGAGGTTGAAGGGCTGGGATTTAGCTCAGTTGGTAGAGTGCTGCGCTGCAGTCTCTGAGGTCCCGAGTTCAATTCCCAGCACCGCAAAAATGAGAGAAGGATTTGGCAATCCACTCCCAAGGCAATCCCGAAACAGTCAGCCATTGAAAACCCTATGAGGGTCGCTATGAGTCGGATACCGACTTGACGGCACCTAACAACAAAAACAATGAGGTTGAACACAGGGCTTTGTGAATGCTAGGCAAGTCTGCTACCACTGAGCTGGTTACTCAGGCCCCCTTTTTTTCTTTTATTTTAGAGAGAAGGCCTTGCTAAGATGTCAAGGCTGCCTTTGGCCTAGAACGCATGATCCAACTGATTCAGCCTACGGAGTCACTGGGATTACAGTTTTGTGCCACAGTGCCACAACTAGTCTTTGGTTTTCATCAGTTTCTCTCTGTTCTAACTTTACTTTTTATTTATTAATTAAAACTAATTTTTAAAAATTTATTTCTTATAACTTGGACATAATTTCTTTATATTTAAAAATAACTTAATTTTAGCTGATGCATAAAAATAAAAATTGTACATATGGATGGAAATTCCATGCAATACTTCAATGCATTTACATGTTCTATATTTAAATCAGTATTACTTTATCTGTTTCATCAAATATTTATCATTTCTGCACAGTGAAAACTTTTAAAACACTTCCTTCTATCTTTTTAAAATACACAGGTCATTATTGTTCTCTGTAGTTACTGCACTATGCAATTTGTGCCAAAACTTTTTGTTCCTATTAACTATAATTTAATACGTATTGATACTTGGCCCCTCTCATACTTTACCATTTGTTAACCACCATTCTCCTGTATCTGCATCTGGGTTATTTTACTTAATATACTGATCTCCAGTTTCATCTATATTGTTGCAAACAAAAAAAGTATATTCTTTTATTGTGGCTGAATAGCAGCCTACTGTGTCTAGATAGCACATTTTCTTTATACATTCATTGAATTATGGATGCATCAGTTGTTTCTACTTCTTAGTTATTGTGAAAAATGTTGCGAGAAACATGGGAGTCCAAATGTGTTTTTAACATACTCAGTAATGGGGTTGCTGGATCATATTTATTTCCATTTTTAAATTTTCAAGAAACCTCTACATTGTTTTCTGTGTTGACTGTACTTATTTATATTCTTAACAGCTGTGCAAGAGCTCTCTTTTCTTCACATCATCAATAATTTTTAATTTTTTTAAATAATAGTTAATTTTCCAGGGTTAGGGGATTGAACCCATGGCCTACCTCATGCTGGGCAAGTGTTATGCAACTGAGCTGCACCCACAGCCCTCTTTTTTATATTGAGACAGAGTTTTGCTAATTTCAATAGGCTGCCTCTGATCTTGAATTCATCATCCTTCTTGCTCAGAGTTTCTGGGATTGCAGATGTGTTCCATGGTGTCCTGCATAATAGTCATTGTTAATGGGGTAAGATGATAACTCATTGTATTTTGATTTGCATTTCCCTAGTAATTAGGTATTTCTTATACCTATTGCCAACTCTTTGCTTTCTTTTATAAAATGTTTATTTAGGTATATTGGCAGTGATTTTTACTATTGAAATTTTACAGTTTGATACATATTCTGAATATCAACCTTTTGTCATATATATACATTACAAATATTGTTTTCCAATCTACATGTTGTTTCTGTATTCTATCAACTGTGTCTTTATTGTGCAAATTTTTGACTTGATATAATCCTATTTGCCTATTTTTGCTTTAGTTTCATGTCCACTTTAGGCATTTTCCAAAAGATCCTTCCCCATTCCAGTGTCCTGAAATTTTTCTGAAATAATTTCTTCTAGTAGTTGCTTGCATAGGTTTCAGGTCTTATATTTAAGGCATAGATCCATTTTGGGTTGATTCCTCTTTTAACTTGTGAGAAATGAGTCTAGTTTCATTCTTTTGCATATGGACATTCAGTGTCATTTATTAAAGAAACTATTTTCTGCAATGTATGTTCTTAGCACCTTTGTCAAAAATGAGTTGGACATAGATGTGTGGATTTACTTCTAGACTTTCTGCTGTGCTCCACTGGTCTATGTATTTTCATTTATACCACTATCTTGCTGTATTGAATATTACTACTTTGTGGTATGTTTTAAGGCCAGATAATATAATGCCACAGATTTTGTTCTTTTTGTTCAAGATGGCTTTGACTATGTGGGGTTATTTGTGGGTTCCACATAAATTTTAAGATTTTTTCTAGTTATTTGAAGAATGTTATTGGCATTTTAAGATGGATTATATTGAGTGTGTAGATCATTTTGGGTTGTATGTGCATTTTAGCAACATTGACTCATTCAGTCCATGATCAGAATGTCTTCCCATTTTCTGTATCTTCACTAACTTCTTTCACCAATGTTTTATAATTTATGATCTAATAGAGATTTTTCACCTTTTTGTTAAGTGTTTAGGTATTTTGTTTACTTACTTTTAGCAACTGAAAAATAGGATTTCTTCCTTGATACCTATTTCAGATAATTTGCTATGGAAATTTATCAATGTTACTGATTTTTGTATGTTGATTTTGTGTCTTGTAATTTTGGTGGATTCATCTTTTAATTCTAATACTTTTTTGGTTGAGTGTTGGGACTTATATTTATAGAAAATCACATCAATTGCAAATATTGACAATTTGACTTCCTCTTTTCCAATCTGGATTCCCTTTATTTATTTCTCTTGTCTAATTGTTCTGGCTAGGATTTCCAATACAAGGTTGAATAAAATTGATCAAGAATATTCTTATCTTGCTATTGATCTCAGAGAAAAAGTTATAGTTTTTTCCTATTCAGTATAATGATAGCTGTTGCCTTCTTATAACTGGCTTATCAGTTGGTAGAGTGCTGTTCTGTGCTCTCTCTGAGGCTGTGGGTTCAATCCCCAGGAAAGTATAAAATGGGAGAAGGACCTAGCAGCCCACTCCTGAAGCAATCCCAAAACAATCAGCCATTGAAAATTCTATGAACAGTACAGAAGCACTCACACAATGCCATGCACAGCACATTGGCCAGGAGTGTTTTGTTTTGTTGTACATATGGTCTTTATGAATCAGACAGGACTCAACAGCACCCAACAACAACAACAACAACAACATATGTTGAAGTATGTCCTTTCTGTACCTAATTTGCTCAAAATTTTTACCTTGAAAAAATATTGAATTTATAAAATGTTTTTCTATCTCTATTGAGATGATCATATGGCCATATAAAAAGAATAACCCACCATGAGCAAGTGAGATTTATTCTAGGTTTGCAAGGCTGGTTCAACTTCCAAATATCAAACACACCACATCACAAGGTTAGGTTAGAGATATCATACATGATCACATCAATAAATGAATAGAAAGCATTTGATAAAATCTATTATCCATTCATGACAAAATTATCAAGAAACTAAGAATAAATTGGAATATCCTTGAGTGATAAATATCATCTAAAGAAATTCTAAGGCTGACATCATAGTTAATAGTGAAAAACTGGATACTTTCTCCCTACAAGTGTGAAGAATCCTACACGACATCCCAGTTGAACAAATTTAGGAATCATGAATAGAAAAAGGAAACATGAAAAGGAAGACCTAGTAAAATGTAGCTCCACATTCTCAGCTCACCTCTATGTTACTCTTTTGTGTTTGATTTTCTTGGATCTTGATTATTTAAATTCTTGTGACTCCATCTCCCTGAAATGTCTTCAAACAAATTTTAAAATATATTGTTGTTTTAGGTGCTGTGGAGTTGTATCCGACTCATAGCAACCCTTGTAGGGTTTTCAATGGCTGATTGTTTTCTTCTCCCATTTTTGCAGTGCTGGGAATTGAACTCAGGACCTCAGAGACTGCAGAGCAGAGCTCTACCAATTGAGCTAAATCCCAGCCCTTAAAATATGTAATACTATATGATTTTTCTGTTTCTTTGCCAGAGGTGAGCAGATTAAACTATTCCCACTATAACAATAAGTCAATATTTAATACACTTTTGTAACATAAATTTATTCCAATGAACACTCAATAGTTACTTAGTTTTTAAGTATATTAACTAACCAATAAATGAGATCTTAAAGTACTATATGTTGAAAGATAAGACAAATGTAGAAGTAACAACAAGATTGGGTTCTCGGAACCTGCCTGAAATCCCAGCAACTCAGGTGGCAGAAGTAGGAGGACTTCAAGTTTGAGTCCGGAGACAGCATGAGTAATTTAGCAAGACCTTGACTCAAAACAAAAACATAAAATAAGCTAGGGCTGCAACCAGGTGGAAGAACATGTGTGAGGACATGAATTCAATGTCCAAGTAAGTAAAAAATACATGAATAAATAAATAAATAAATAAGAAAGAAAAGAAAAGAAAAAAGACAAAAAATAACAACAAATACACCTTGGACTTCATGTTTTTAGAATTCAGATCTCCTTACCTCTGATCACTTGTTCCTTCAAACTCATCATATGTTGCCTAGACTGAATAAAGTGCTTCAAATACTTCCTCATTCTTTCTTCCAGGATAACATCGAGTGATAATGCAATTAGATTCAAATAAATAAGAAATGCATTACATTTTTAGATTATTATCATCACCAATCTAACAGTGACTGCTGTATTTTTCACATGGAGGACTTTTAGGGGTAAGACATTGGAGATAGCACCCCCCAAAAAGGAAAGTTAGTAGGTGTTTAATTCCCTTATCTAAGTTTTCATATAGTTACTGCTACATTGTAATTTTTTTTCAAATATCCTGTAATATAAATAAGAATTTAGGTTAAAATATTTTTTAGTCATCTTTTTCATGACACTTATCTACATTTATTTACTAAATGGCTATAAATGTTCTATTTATTAAGTGTTCAGGTTTTTGAAAATTTCAAATGAGTACAGTTCTTTGGATAATATATGTATAGATAGATAGAGAGAGAAAGAGAGAGGGAAAGAGACTATAGTTCATATATATATATATATATATATATATATATATGTAACTATAATATCAACAAACTTATTTACTACTCTTAGGAGCTAATTTGTGAATTCTGTGCTAGTTTTTACATACTATATAAGCAATCCTATTACTATTTAGGGGCTAGGATTTAGCTCAGTTGGTAGAGCACCGCTCTGTAGTCTCTGAGGTCCCAAGTCAGATTCTCAGCACCACAAAATGGGAGAAGGATGTGGCAACCCATGCCCAAGGCAATCCTGAAGCAATCTGTTATTGAAAACCCTGTGAGGGTTGCTATGAGTAGGACATGACTTGGTGGCACCTAACAACATTATTATTTAAGACAGAAAGCTTTATTTCTTCCTTTCCAGCCTAGTTTTTTTTTTTATTGTCATGTTGCTTATCCTTTGTTTCTAATATTAGAAAATAAAAAGCATTAATTATTTCATACCTAGGCATAATGTTAGCTGTTGATATTTTATAGAGTCTTTTTATCAGGTTAGTGAGTTTCCCTCTACCTCTGACTTTTGAGGGTTTTTATCTTGGGAGGTTACTAAATTGGTCAAATGTTTGTTACATCCTATGAGATGTTCTTATTTATTGTGTGTTCTTTTGTCTTTTATCAACATGATTTATACTGGTTGTGTTTCTTGAATAAATCTCACGAGGTCATAATTTGCTATGATTTGTGTGCATTTACCAGTAACAGTAGAGTAGATTGGTGATGTGTACTAGTGTTGATAAGTCTTGGCCATCCATCTTATAAAGTGTAGTATAGAAATTTCTTAATAGTTCAATTCATGTGGACTATCCAAGGAATAATTAAAATGAACTGTGTTACTATTGGCTATACAATAGCAATAACTGTAAAATAGAAAATATTATGAAACAAACTTTTGAATTGATAGTGATATTGATGTATATAATAAGTACAATATAATCAGCAATGTATAAGACAAAAGGCATACTGTGATTTTTTTAAACTTATCTCAGTAAATATACTCATTGAGTATCAATAATAGAATTACACATAGTACCAGCTATTTTGTTGTGTTATTTTAGGTTGCCATGGAGTCAAAATCTGACTCATAACAACCCTAAGTACAACAGTCGAAACACTATTGTCAGTGCTTTTCTGTTATTCATAGGGTTTTCAATGGCAGATTGATTTTTGGGAGAGGACTGCCAGGTCCTTCTCCCAAGCCTACAGCACCGGTGTTTCCAGGGGATGTCCCACCCAAGTACTAACCAGGCCCAACCCTGCTTAGCTTCTGCGATCTGGTGGGATGGGACATCACACGGTTATGGCTGCAGGCACCAGCTATTTTAGAAGACACAAAATCACCCCAGGAAATCTTAGGTTTGAACATATTCTCACATCCTTAATTCTCAATCCTGAAATACATTCCAGGATGAGGTTTAAAAAGGAAAATATTACATAAAGCACTTCCTCTTTTACATTGCCATTCTTGAATATAGCTTCTCTTCATTTAAAATAAATAAGCTTAGTAAATCTTCCTAGAAAGAAACTTTACTAAAAAAATCCCCTGTAAGTGATTGATTTTATAAATAAATTTTATAATAGATAAATAATTTCTCTTAAGTAAAAATATGAATTAAACATATTTTATTAAAAGTAGTGATAAATATGTTAATTAAAACACAATTTTTAACAAATTAAATGTTCTATGATAAAAATGTATACAAATAAAATACTATTTGTAAAACAGAAATTTAT
>VMDO01012697.1:38344-61336 GCA_007922755.1 Pedetes capensis | reverse complement strand
CTTTTGATGTTTCCTGCATCATTTAATATTTTCCCTGTAGAATCTTTCACTACTGCCACTCGAGGCTTGAATTTTTTCTTCACTTCCTTAAGCTTGAGAAACACAGAGCGTGTTCTTCCCTTTTGGTTTTCTGCCTCCAGCTCCTTGCACATGTCCTTATAATATTTGTTTTTGTCTTCTCGAGCTGCCTTCTGAAATCCTCTGTTTAGTTCCTTAACTTCCTCATGTCTTCCTTTTGCTTTAGCTGCTGGATGTTCGAGGGCAAGGTCCAGTGTCTCTTTTGACATGTAATTTGGTCTTTTCTTTTTTTTCTTGTCTTTTTAAGAACTTTTTACTTCCTTCTTAAATGACACCTTTTATGTCATGCCACAACTCTTCTGGTCTCCTGTCATTTGTGTCTAATGCATTAAACCTATTTTTCAGGTGGTCTCTGAACTCAGGTGGGATATACTCGAGGTCATACTGTGGCTCTCGTATACTTGTTCTAATTTTCTTTAGCTTCAGTTTGAACTTGCATATGAGAAGTTGATGGTCTCATCCACAGTTAGCACCTGGTCTTGTTTTGACATTTTGTACAGTTTTTCCATCGTCTCTTTCCACATATGTAGTCAGTTTGATTCCTGTATGTTCCGTCTGTTGAAGTCCATGTGTATAGTCTCCATTTATGATGTTGAAAAAATGTATTTGCAATGAAAAGGTCATTGGTCTGACAAAATTCTATCATGCAATCTCCAGCTTCGTTTCTGTCACCAAGACCATATTTTCCAACAACTGAGCCTTCTTTGTTTCCAACCTTTGCATTCCAGTCACCAGTGATTATTAGTATGTCTTGATTGCATGTTTGATCTATTTCAGATTGCAGAAGCTGATAGAAGTCTTCCCTTTCTTCATTTGTGTCCTTAGTGGTGGGTGCATAAATTTGAATAATAGTCATATTAACTGGCCTTCCTTGTAGGCGTATGGATATTATTCTGTCACTGACAACATTGTATTTCATGACAGATCTGGAAGTGTCTTTTTTGACGATGAATGCAACCCCATTTCTCTTTAGTTTATCATTCCCAGCATAGTAGACCATATGATTGTCTGACTCAAAATGGCCTATGCCAGTCCATTTTATCTCACTGATGCCTAGAATGTCAATGTTTATGCGCTCCATTTCTCTTTCAATGATTTCTAATTTGCCTAAATTCATACTACGTACATTCCATGTTCCAATTATT
Source organism: Pedetes capensis (assembly GCA_007922755.1). Lineage (NCBI taxonomy): Eukaryota > Metazoa > Chordata > Mammalia > Rodentia > Pedetidae > Pedetes > Pedetes capensis. Next base: position 60,113 of record VMDO01012697.1, on the reverse strand, counting down.
AATGGATGTTTACAGTTGTTTCTCCTCATTTTGAGTTGTGCCGCATCAGCAAGTTGAGCACCCCGGGGCTTTACTCCATTTCCGTCATCATGGTAGACTCTACTTGGAGGAGGCAACTCTTCCCCAGTAGTCTTTTGAGTGCCTTCCAACCTGGGGGGCTCATTTTCTGGCACTATATCTGACAGTTTTTCTTTGCTATCCATAGGGTTTTCAATGGCTAGTTGTTTCGGGAGTGGCTCACCAGGTCCTGTTCCCTAGTCTGTCTTAGTCTGGGAGCTCAGCTGAAAACCTGTCCACCATGGGTAACCTTGCTCATGTCCGAGGTTACAGTGGCAGCGCTCTCAGCCTCATCTCAACATGCAAGTCCCCACAGTGCGGCAAACTGACAGACGTGTGGGGGACATTTTCAATAGACAATAAGAAAAAGGCTGGCATTTTAGAAAGAGCTTTGGAATGGAGATAAGGACTTGGCATTCTTCAGCACATGTTTAGTGGATGATGCCACAAATGCAGTGAGTGAATACTGCTGGGTATCTACCCTCTCTGAAAATAGTACAGAACTCTATGGAAAACCAGTGCTGCCAATCAGCTGGCTGGGGTCCCTCTGCTCTGCCTGAATGGGAATTGTATGTAGGCAAGAAGAAGCTCTTCCAGTGCCCAAGCCTAAGGGCCAGAATGACATAGCCAGAGGCTTACAGCTCTAGACCCTGAGAGCCAGGGCCTATTGCTGTATGCTTTAGAAGCCACAGACTTAGGACTCCAGGCTCTCTAGGCACTCTGGAAGTGCTCCCTCTTGATTTTTGATTCTTGCTACCTATCCAAAAGGCTTTTAGAACCAAAATGAGCTTCTTCTAAGCAACTGTGCTGGGGAGGGGGAGGGGGAGGAGGACGGGTTCACCATTCTAGTCACTCAACGCTGTGCTATTGGTATCCACATTTGGTGAAAAGCAGGACTGAAACAGGAAGCCACAGGAGACAGCAGGCTGGCCAAAAGGGGAGAACACAGAGAAAAAACCAAGTTCACGATTGCATTTTCAATGAGTAGTTTCCTATCAGGAGGTTTTCCTGCAAATGTTGACCCCTCAAAACCCAGCTCTGATAAGCCATACTGAAGCAACTGTCTGACAATTGCATACCTTGGGGAGAACTATCATGTGCCCCAGAGCATGACAAACCAGAATGCAATGGAACTAAGATAGTTGGCTGTGACTAGAGTGGGCAAAAAAGCCTTCAGCCTAGAAGTCTAGGATATTTTTAGGTGTAATTTTATTTCAGCGAAAGATGGCTAAATTATTCCAAGGCTCTCTTCAAAGGGTTAAGTAGAGCACGATTTAAATCACTTATTTAATAATGTTATGATCAAATCAGTATCTTTTGCCTAAATGTAGACACAATTAGCATGACAGGAGAAGACTGAAGGATTCATAATTCAGAGATATGCAGATCACTTCTTCCCATCAGAGCTAGGACAATGGAAACATGCGCACTAATTATAAGACTGTATTCACCTCTGTGGACTACTGGATGGCATTTCACCAGTGGGGTCACAAAACATGGAGGAATCAAGAATTCCTCCAATGAGCCAGTTGTTAAAGAAGGATATGACCTCAGAATAATATCTGAAAATACAGAACACAAATTTAAAAAGGAATAGAGATTACCATTTTAATATTTCCACCATTTGTACACTACCTTGGCCAGTTATCTAATTATATGAGGAACAACTCATAGCTGCTATAACTTTTAAGTGTCCCCCAGGATTTCCCAAGTCTTTACATTTGCAATTTTTTTGCAAAGAGTTTATCAAGTCAGGTTTATATTGTATTTACACACACACACACACACACACACACACACACACACACACACAAACGAGTTAACCATTAAGCTCACAATTAAGGAAGCCCACTATAGATATAATCCATTTTTAAAAATTCTAGACTAATGTGATGCAGAAAGGTGGTCTTGGGAATGTCTACATGGCTAAGATGATATGGCGGGATGAAGACAGTGCATAGCCATGAAATTTCTAACAATCCTTGTTCAAATGGTTTCTGATATCTCAAGTTCTGGGCCTTTAGTATTATGTATTTTAATGGCATTTTGTAATACATTGGAATAACCCTATATGTTTCACTAAAATAATTTTTCATTTTGAAGCAAAATATTAAAATTTAGACAATCTCTCATTCTATTTGGTTCTAATTAATGAGTATTTTTTTAAAGGGAGAAAAGGCAAAATTAGCATTTAAATTGTGCATTTGCTTCTTTATAATTTAACCTGGCAATCACATTACCTTGGGCATTGGAATTCAGAAGAAAACCCTGAGCATTACAGTCATTCTCTTTGCACATATATAAAAAAGGATAAACTCCAGAGAGATTGCTAAATGTCTATAACTGCAAAAAGAAATATTATGCTTTCTGATGGTTCTTTTTCTTTTATTATTATACCTCAAAGATACCCACAGAAATTAATGCCATGCCAAAAACAGGTATAATTTGTATTTTGGTCAAAGGCAAAATGGTGAAAAATTAATGGATATAAATTTTGGACATACCTTAATGTCTAAGTATAAACAGTGTTTTCTGATAAGAAATTTATAGTACCTTACAAAAAATCATTCTACTCAGTCTCTTTTTTTAAATAAATAGGTTTCTAGTATTAAGAATCTATATTTGTATATTACCACTAGTGATTTATCTCTGGAAAACATCCCATGTTTAAAAATTCATGTCATGCTTAAAGAATGTTCATGTCACCAAATCCACAGAATGGAATGAATGAAACAGTAGGTATCATTTGCATAAATTAGCTAGAGAAAGTCAGGCCTCCAAGAGATGTTTCCCACCTGTACCAGACATGAAGCTGAAAGACAGTAATTGTTGTTGTCATTGTTGTTGTTGTTAGGTGCCATCGAGTCGATATCCGACTCATAGCGACCCTCATAGGGTTTTCAATGGCCGAGTGCTTCGGGATTGCCTTGGGAGTGGATTGCCAGGCCCTTCTCCCATTTTTGCGGTGCTGGGAATTGAACTCGGGACCTCAGAGACTGCAGCACAGCGCTCTACCAACTGAGCTAAATCCCAGCCCTGTTGTTGTCATTAGTACCCCTTAAAAAGGAAATCTTTTCTTCATTAAATTCTAGCAAAAAAAAAAATCCTTTAAAGTTAGCTCAAAAAAGACATGAGAGGTGAGTGCTGTGGCTTAATTCTGTAATCCCAGTGACTCAGGGGGCTGAGGCAGGAGGATCACTAGTTTGAGGCCAGAGGCAGTCTGTGTAATTTATCAAGACCCTGTCTCAAAAATAAGGTCATTCACAGCAAAATGGATGGAATTAGAGAAAATTATTTTAAGTGAATGAACCCAAGTCAGAAAAAGAAACACCACATGTTCTCACTTATATATGGGAGTTGAATCAAAATTATAAGAAGGAAAAATCCTATTCAAAGGTCGTATCAAAATAAAATGAAAAAAAAAAAAACTAAGAATGGTGTCAATATAAATGGTCTAGAAAATGCATGCAATTGTTCTGACAAGATAAAAACAAAGTTCACTACAGGAAAAGTTTCTATCTTAAACAGAACTGGAACCCAAGGACATATAGAAAAATATTACCAAGTAAATGATAGAGAAGACTTAGATGGGAGGGTGGGGGGGAGCATACAAGAGGGTAAGGGGACACCTATATGAATAATGTACATCAAAATGCATATATGGAAATGCCACAATGAAAAGCATGTCAGAATGAATCACATTAAGGTGTACATTAAAAATGTCCAATAAAAAATAAATAAATAAAAATAAAGTAAAACCAAAAAAAAAAAATAATAATAAGAAAAAATGTTTAAAAGGGGAGGGAGTGCAGCTCAGTGGTAGAGGACTTGCCTAGTATGTGTGAGGCCCTGGGCACAACCTCCTAAAACTAAATAAGAGAGGGGAAGGGAGAGGTTCATTGAGTATTTACTAAGTGCTGACCTAAGACCTGGGTGTATATATATATATGTATATATATATATATATATATATTTTTTTTTTGGTATGAGAGGGTTGAACTCAGGGCCTCAAGCATGCTTTGTAAGCACTATACCATTGAGCTACATATACTTGTAGCCCATTTTTTTACTTTTTATTTTAAGAAAAGTTCTTACTAAGTTATACAGGTTGTCTCTGGCCTCAAACTTGTAATCCTCCTTCCTCAGGCTCCCTTGTTGCTGGGAAAACAAGAGTGTGCCACTGCACCTGGTTTGATGTGGGTATAATTTGATTTCCAGGGTATTTCATTGAATCCTCATAATTATCATTCCCTTTTGTTAAGGAAGAAACAGATTCAGAAAGAGTAAGTTATATAAGTTGCCTAAAATTATACAAACAGTGCCAGAAGTCAGTCGGTTTTGTCTGCTCAAATTTTAGCAACGCATTTTATCTGTTGAGATGGAAGGAGGTCTGTCTTGAAATAAAAGTAGCTATGTTCAAACAAGATTTGAGAAAAGCTGGGTTATCCATACTTAGCTATTTTTTTATAGAACTTTTTAAACATTTTTAATAAACAACAATTCATAATGAATTATATTTGTCAGCTGTTGTCATTGTAGCAGAAAAACCAGCCCAAAGAAGCTTACAGGAAAGAGGTTTATCAGGAGCTCACAGTTAGAGAATCAGTTCATAATGTCAGACAACCTCACAGAATGGTGGACCAGGAACAGAGAAGACAAGGGCTGCAGCTCCAGGGTAAAAACCTCTAAAAGCCCATTCCCCATCCCCTGCTCCCTGCCCCAGGAGCTACTTATGCAAAGCAAGAATTCTACCTCCAAAAATTTTACCTCCCAGGACAGCATCACCATCTGGGGACCAAATGTTAAAGCAATGACTTTTGGAGACACTTTATATTCAAACCATGACCCATGACATAAATCTCCAAGAAGTGACTCTTACATATGACATCTGAAAGGTAATTGACTATAGAAACCTATTTACATCATGGCAGCCAATGTCAAGTCATTTCAGGGAAAGGGCGAAAAGAGAGGTAGAGCTGGTGATAGCACAGCAGAGAGTATAAGCTGCCTCCTGACCATAACCACAGCAAAGCTCGTACTGTGATCCAATCCCTGACCTTGGTCCCCAGGACAAGCAGGTGTTCCAAAGCTTACCACTAGAGGAGAGATTTTCACACACTTGGGGAGATTGCTGCTGAGCAGCAACACTCTGTATCCTCTGTTGTTGTTGTTGTTGTTGTTGTTGTTGTTGTTGTTGTTGTTGTTGTTGTTAGATGCTATCTAGTCATGTCCAACTCACAGCAACCCTCATAGGGTTTCCAATGGCTGACTGTTTAGGGATTGTTTTGGCAGTGGATTGCCACCTCCTTCTCCCATTTTTGCAGTGCTGGGATTGAACTCAGGTCCTCAGGAAAGGTGGCCAGCACTCTACCAACTGAGCTAAACCCCAGCCCCTGTATGCTCAGTAGTATTATCAATATGCTTCATGGAAATCATCACTCTTTCAGCTTGTGGGTCTCTGTCTCTGTCTCTCATTTAAAGAAAATTTCCTGACTGTCAAGCCCTGTCTTGGGCACTGGAGAAATATACAGAGAAATAAGAAGCAGGGGGGGTCTGTGGTTTAGCTCAGTTGGTACTTTGCTGCTTTGTAATCTCTGAGGCCCTAGGTTCTATCCCCAGTACTACAAAACTGGGAGAAGGACCTGGCAGCCTACTCCAGAAACAACCAGCCATCAACAACCCTATGAATAGCAGAGAAGCACTGACATAGTACTGGGCACAGCACAGTGTCTGGAAGTGTTTCTTTCTGTTGTACACAGGGTAGGTAGGAGTGGGACAGCACCTAAGAACAAGAACAAGAAGCAAGAACAATGGGTGATTGCAACACAATATGATACATGGAGATAAACGAGTGCACGTTGATATGAGAGGGCAATAGGAGCACACATTGCAGCCTGTGAAGGTGAGGGGTCCGAGACATGATGGTGAGCAGGTGAGGTGCTGTGGATGAGCAGTAACAGTGTGTCCAGCTCTGGTTCCCATATGAAAAGCAGTCATTAAAAGAAAAAAAATAGTACTATTTTTCTAGACAGCAATTTGACTAGTCAACAATATTGAGTTTTTTGTTTTTATTTTTTGTTGTTGTTAAGATAATGAATACAGGTTTGAATACAGGTTTGATAGTTGAATACAGGTTTTTCAGACCCTAATCAACAAAAAAACTCACCTAATTTTTTCAAAGCATCAGAAGCTCCTGAACAAGAGTTCTCTTTTTTCTATCACAAGTAGCAAAGTCTCTACCTATAACTTCCCAATAGTTTATTACAATTTTCACCTAGCCTCAAAGATCTGAAATAAAAGCCAAAATGCTTCCATAGTGTTTTCTGATTAATTTATAATATCAATAGCAATCATTTGCCTCAAAGCTCATGAGAACATTAATGAGAGAAAAAAATGAGAGCTCTCATTTTGATTTGTAAGCATCTCTCAAGTATAAGACTAATAACAGTACTCTAAAATTTATTACCTGGGATTTGAGCCCCAACAGACTCATTCAGAAAGGGTATGGAAAAGAATTTTATTGAGACATCAAAATTCAGCTCAGCATATGCTGACCACTCAGAATCTATATGAACCATGGCCTGAGACAGGGACCTGAAAGCCCCCACAGATAACATAGATTGGCCCTTTGCTGGAATTTATTGTCAGGTGCTGTGGAGTCAGGTTCCACTCACAGAAACCCTATGTACAAGAGAATGAAACACTCTCTGACACTGTGCCACATCTGACACTATTGTTAGTGCTTCTCTGCTATTCATTGAGTTTTCAGTGGCTGATTGTTTCAAGAGTGGGCTGCCAGGTCCTTCTATTTTTTGCAATTGCTGGAATTTGTTGTTGGTGTTAGGTGTCGTCGAGTCATGCACAACTCATCACAACCCTCATAGGGTTTTCAATGGCTGGTTGTTTTGGAATTGCCTGGGGAGTGGGTTGCCACATCCTTTTCCCATTTTTTGCAGTGGCGGGAATCAAACCCAGGACCTCAGAGACTGCAGAGCAGTGCTCTACCAACTGAGCTAAATCCCAGCCCTGCTGGAATTTAGAGAGATGTAAATGGGTAGAGGAACTAAGGGCCAACAGGACGGCATAAGAGACATGGGACCCTCTCAGAACAGCAGCCACCGAGCATTATGGTATTTCACCATTTTAACAGTGGCTATGACTACATTGCTCCCTATCTATTTCTAAGACACGGTCACCTTTAAGGAATTATTTTCTGTCTCAGTTGCCTTATTTTCTATTTCAATTTGCCTATAAACTTTAAAGATAAATTTAGCTTTCGGAAGGTGTCATTTAAAAAAAACACCTCTTTGCCATTGACTTTTCTATATAAAGATTGGTATCAATTAAGCTTTAGTAGTACACTATCAAAGATCCTTCAAGAAGCAGTCTATGCTACTGTTTATAAAAGAACCCAGTTTTCTTCGAACTGTGTCATTTATTCATATAAGACAGGCAGAACCAAGGCAACCTGCTATATGTCTCGTTAGTTTGAACCACAAACCTGAAAAGTAACTTTCCATGTATATTTTATTATGTGCATACTACTGGCCCTCCCTTTCCTAAGCTGGAAAGTAGTCTAATCATTTCCCATAAAATTCACGAGTTGCTTTGGAACAGGTGTGTTGCTGTAAGTCTGTGGCATACTGTGAGCTGTGGCTGCCGGTTCACTAGACCTGGAATAACCAGTATCAGAGGTACAAGCTGCAAGTCCTCTCTGTCCTGCTTCTTGTTCCAACTTCCAATGTTCTCAAAAGGGTGGCAACACTGCGGGAGAGAGCACCATCTCTTAAGATTCTCATAAGCCATATTAGCAGATATTCTTTTCTATTTCTCATTCCTCATCATAAATACTATATATATTATATATATGTATATATATAACTACATATACATGAATATATATACATATGTATGTATACTGAATATATATATATATATATATATATATATATACTAAAAGGAAAGTAAAAAAAGCCTCTTGAATAAAATACTAAGTTTCCATTGCTTATTTTGAAATTATCTATATTAAACATTAAAAATTAAGACTTTAGCAAAAAAAAAAAAGAAGAAGAAGAAGAAGAAGAAGAAGAAGAAGAAGAAGAAGAAGAAGAAGAGCAAAAAGTCAGGCATGGTGGTCCACACCTGTAATCTCCATGACTCAGGAGGCAAAGGCAAGAGGATCACAGGTTCAAGATTAGAGGTAGCCTGCATAACATAATGAGACACTGTCTCAATTTAAAAAATAAAGGGATTTAGGGTGCAGATCAGTGGCAGGGCACTTATGAAGTATGCACAAGGCCCTGGGTTCAGCCCCCAAGTGCCAAAAAACAAAAAAAGAAAAGAAAGAAAAATAGTATTATTTTTTAGTCAACAATATTGACTAGTCAACAATATTGAGTTTTTTGTTTTTATTTTTTGTTGTTGTTATGATAATGAAAATTGTTTCTTTTTTTCTCCCTTTATTGGCAAATGTTGGTGGGATACAAAGTAATACAACATTGGCTTTTTCCATTATGCAACATCACTGTTGGTTACACTTTTATCAACCTATAATGTTTATGGAACTTTTAGACTAATATGTAATAAAATTCATATGCATATTTGAGTTATGTTCCCCTGTTTTTCCCATGTACTCATGAAGTTGCATCATTTAAATTGAGATTATCTTCTCTCCCTATATCCTTGTACATTGATTCTCCTCCCCATCTCACCTTCTGCAATCTGTTTCCTTCTGCCAGCTCCTTCCCTCCTTCTTTCTACTCTTTATATTGTCCCTTTCTTGCTGATTAACTGTACATTTTTATATATCAACTTATGTATAGGATTTTTTCTTCCTTTAAGTAAGATTCATCTCTCACATATGAGAACATGGTATTTCTCTTTTTGAGCTTGTGTTCATTCACTTAAGATGATATTCTCTAGTTCCATCCATTTTACTGCAAATGACATTATTTCTTTTTTATTGCTGAGTAGTATTCCATTATGTGTATGTACTATAATATTTTTTATCCATTCTTCTGTTGATGGGTGTCTTGTTTGGTTCCATATCCTTGCTATTGTGAGGAGTGCTTCATCAAATATAGCAATGCAGGTGTCTCTGTGGTATCATGACTTCTCTCCCTTTGGGTAAATATTGAGTTTTAATATGATGTTCAGACAAAGTATTCTCATTGTTCAAGTGAAACCAAACTAATTTGAGGGCAATTAAAATAATAGTAGATAAAAATAAAATGCCATGTTCACTTTATTTTAGGAATTTTTACAAGTGAAATAAAACTGAATAGATCAGGTAAAAACCAAAGTTCATTAAAGATGAAATAAAACTGCCTTAGTATTTTAATTGTTGTCTACAATAGATCTCTATAGTTTTACATTCGTTAATTATTTATATGCAATTTCTTACCAATAATTAGAGGAACACATGGTTTATGTGAGTACATATGATCTTTTTAGAATGTGAGCGGAAGAGGGTTGGTTTAGGCAAGATATATCTTTTGTAAACATAAATAGATGATGGACTTCTACTCACATATATTCCAACAATTGTCATACGACCTATATACTGAGAGGAATTATAAAATCATTTTATGTTTACTCCTTTTACTTCCTGCCATACTAGGTTTTTTTTAAATAACCAAATCTGTGTTCTAGTCCCACTTCTATTAATTGGTAGACACATATTTCTCTAGGTTTCTGAGACTTGTTTCCAAACAATGATAGGCTGAACAGAACAGGCCCTAATTATTCTTTTTAGCACTTTGATCTCCATGTGCAGGACCTTCTGACACGTACTGTTAAACAATCAAAACAATTTGGTTATAAACACAGGTCAGCTGCTGCTGAATGTTTCTGTGTCCACATCCTTTGACTAGACCTTTTTCTCAGTCAGAATGGACCAACTGCCTGTGCTCCTGAGGTTAACTCCCCCAGCAGTGCATTGGACTCCTTCCTTCTTTTTCTTACGGGATCTTTCATATCATCATAGAAACATAGTTTCATTTTTCTCATCTTAAGAAAAAATCAGGCTGGGATTTGGCTCAGTGGGTAGAGCGCTGCGCTGCAGTCTCTGAGGACCCGAGTTCAATTCCCAGCACCACAAAAATGGGAGAAGGGCCTGGCAATCCACTCCCAAGGCAATCCTGAAGCACTCAGCCATTGAAAACCCTATGAGGGTCGCTATGAGTCAGATACCGACTTGACGGCACCTAACAACAACAACAACAAGAAAAAATCATATATTCCCCCTCTAATTTCTCTCCCACTGTCTCTTGAAAATGTTCTTCTCAGGCGTATCCTCCACAAGTCCCACCTGGAACCACTCTTGTCAAGATGACAGTGAACTACTTGTTGCTTTAGCCTGTATTCAACTCTCAGTCTTCATCTCATTTAATCTATCAATGCATGTGATAAAGTTGATCATACTTTCTGAGACACTTCTTGTATTCTCTGCAGTTTAAAACACCTTATTTCTCTATCCTCAGTCTAATTGTATCTTGTTATTTTGTTGCATCCCCGTAAGGATGTATTCGACAAGTACGTTTTAATGTACTTATAGAGAAATGGGTAAGTATTCATTAGTTTTCACTTGAACATTCACTAATGATTAAATATATGGAAATATGATTTGAATTAACTCTGCCATAAAGGACCCTGAGTGCCTTGTTCTGTGACTCTTGGCTCCCCTTGAAAGGTCCTTACTTCATCACAAAAATAGCTCATGTTACCAGGTGCTGTGGTGCATGCCTATAATTCCAGTGACTCAGGAGGCTGAAGCAGAAAGATTCCAAGTTGGAAGCCAGAGCCAATCTATGCAATTTAGGGAGACCCTGTCTCAAAAATTAAAACAAAACAAAAATAATGGCTCATGATTATACCTGAGTTGCTTTCTAATCCTCCTTGCTGGCTATAGAAAGTGGAATTTCAGAGGTATCTTTTTATATTGAGTAGTCTCTGGATTTTCCAGCGCAAGCTGATATAATGCCTTTAAAACCTTTGGGGGTTTTCTATAAATAAGATTGAGGTCCACTCCATGACTCAAAAGCCATAATCATAATCCTTTTTGAGATGGAGTCATCTTATGGGCAGAGCATTGTCAGAGAATACCTTTAAGATTTTTTAAAAGTACTTTTGTCTAGTTTAGAAGGTCTATTAGCACGATACATTTTTTCATAATCTCAACAAAGCCTGTTGTCACACACTTGTCAGTCTTTAACTAAGGGCCATCTGTGCCTTTGGGAATGTGGTACTGGCTGCAGAGATGTGAAGAAGTAACCATTTTATACTTCAACCCAGCCAGTGCAGCACCCTTTACATTTTTTCCAAATTCTGGTTAAAATTGTACCCTTTTTCATTTAACATATTTCTCTATTCCTATAACATTATATATGGTAAAACACAGTCAATATTTTCAGTATTCTACCCAGAAATCTCCTTTACCAGATATACAAGTACATTAGCACACCTGCTAACTTTCAAATATTATAAGTAAGAGTATAAAACAGTACAAAACATGAGTGGCCACTTTCTGGCTCTTACTAAGAGTTTGTTCACCATACCACTACCATTACTAAGTAAATCATCATTATTTTTCTAAACTCTGACTGCCACTATGCCCCAAAGTCAAAGATAAATGAGTGATATTTTTATTACCAGTGATACCACATTTCTATAGAGTGCCATCATAACATTATTTTCTGCATTAGTTTTCAATTTCTGCATACCAACCCTCCCCAAAATTTAGTGGTTTTTAAAAACAATTGTTTCTTATGATTCTGTGGGTTGACTGGGCAATGAATCTGGTCTTACAAGTAATATAGGAAATTAGGATTGGTGCATCTTGTATTCAGAAAAGAACTAGCTGCTAGCTGTGGCTGGATTGTATAAGTGATCCTTACTCATAAGCCTGGGAACTCACCTGGGATGGCTGGAACAAGTGAAAGTCTGGACTTTCTTTGTAGACGTCCATCTCAGGCTTCTTCCCATGATGGCAAAAGTAGCCCAAGAGGGAGAAAAAGGAAGTTACAAGGCCTCCTGAGGCCAGATCTTGGAAGTTGCATGTCATTTCCTTTGCATTTTATTAGCCAAAGCATTGGCAAGACCAGCCATTTCATTTTTAATCCACCACAATTGGGAACTCAGTGTAGCCCATGGAATAAAGATGGGCAAGTGGGTATATAAACATTGAAAGTTGTGCCACTGACTATTAGAACCAGAAGCTGATCATCTGAGCTACTGAACCAAAGATAGTTTTATTTTTCATATTGGAATAACCATATTTTAATTCAATGTCACATATTGAAAGGAATTGGATGATCATAACTATATACTGAGAAATTCAAAGCAAAATTTTGTCCTGTGTTCTTTGCCATAATAATGACAACATGGCCCAAATTAATTAAAATATATAATATTACTTTGGATCATTGACTGTCACAAAGTTTGATAATATCATTACTATCCAGGCATGGTGGCATTCAACACTAGGGATGTAAAGGCAGGAAGATTGTGAGTTCAAGGCCAGTCTGGGCTTCAGCGAGACCCTGTCTCAAACAAATAAACCATCCAAAAAAAAAAAAAAAACAGAAAGAGAGAAAGAAAGAAAGAAAGAAAGAATATCATTACTGATTAATAGCAAAGAGTGAAAATAATAACATCCAATATTTATCAAATATATATCCTGCACTAGTTCAATTATACTAGAATTCTGAAAGGGAATACAAATTTGAAAATTGGGAATAACAACCACTCTTTTCTTCTTCTTCTTCTCTTTTGGTGCTTAGGATTGAACTCAAAGCCTCACATATGCTAAGCATACGCTCTACCATTGAGCTATATTCTAGCCCTAACAACCATCCTTATAATTCAGTTCTCCTAAATACTCAATTTAACAAGAGAATAAATGAAAAAGTTTTCCTGCCTTACACAGAGTTTTAACTTAGTTAAGTGGCATAAGTCTAATATTCTAGATTTGCTAATTCAGTAGTATCTATAACTACTTTTCCAGGCATGCACTATTGCTAAGGAGAAACTAAAGGCATATAAAGATGAATAGGATTTGCAATACTATTCCTACGCCATTGTTATGCTGAATGAAAGCAATGTATCATTTATAAATTCATCATCATAGTTGGGATCAACCACTACATTTAAGGGAGAATCAATACTGAGTGGAACTTCAAATCATACATTATTATATCATAAATCTAAAACAGAAATGAAGGGTAAAAATTGTATTGATTTTTTTAAATGATCTAAGTTACCAATAAGTGAAATGGGACATTGTAGCTACCTCCAGCACAAAATATTGTAATGTAGCAGCATTTAAAATCTTCCATTGAAAACCACTGTATTCAAGTTGGGCACAGTGGCACATGCCTGTGATGCCAGTGACTAGGGAGGCTGAGGCAGAAGGATTGCAGGCCCATGGCCAGAGGGAGCCTGTGAAACATGGTGAGACTCTGTCTCAAAGTAAAAATTAATTTAAAGGGGAGGCTGACGGTGCAGCTCAGTGAGAGTGCACAAACCTAGCATGCAGGAGACCCCGGGTTCAATCTCTCAGTACTGAAAGAAAAAAAAAAAAAAAAAAGGAAAGAAAAGAAACACCATATTTACTGTGTGTTTGGGAAACACACAGACCACCATTTACACTTACCTTAAATTGGAGCCTATCCTTGCAGTAAAATTCTATATCCATTGCAATTCAGGAAATACCATTTCGGAACAGGGATATATTGTCACATTAGTTTATAGTAGCCTATAAGGTCAATTTTGTTAGCCCAAATTAAACATTTATTTTTACAAATGAGTAGAATTCCTTAGGTAAAAAAGCATATCAATAAACAGGAAGTGAAACAATTTATATTGACAAAGGAAAATTAAAATAAGAAATTTTACTAACAGGAGAAACATTGAGGAGTAGATGTTAAATGTTTGAACGGTAATCAAGAATATCAACAAATTTCCTTTCTGGTATATCTCCTCTAAGAATAGGAAAAACTGCATTAATAAAAAAAAAGTTGATCATCTCACTCTGAAAGGTTATAATATAATCTTCTCTGTTGTTGTTGTTAGGTGCCGTCGAGTCGGTATCCAACTCATAGCGACCCTCAGGGTTTTCAATGGCCGAGTGCTTCAGGATTGCCTTGGGAGTGGATTGCCAGGCCCTTTTCCCATTTTTGTGGTGCTGGGAATTGAACTCGGGGCCTCAGAGACTGCAGCACAGTGCTCTACCCACTGAGCTAAATCCCAGCCAATCTTCTCTGTAGTGGGATGAAATAATGAACCCTAGGGCTTCTCCTAGCCATGCTCAGTCAGCCATCAGTGATTCTAAAACACCAGGCCTGGAAGTAATCGATGCCAGTAATCAATGGCCTTCATGAGTGACCATTGAAACTCTAAGCAGTGCCCTTCTTCACCCAGTTCTATCCTTCCTCACCCTGCACAGCTGTGTGTGAAACTACCACATGCCTCCCAGCTGCTGGAACAGTAATTCAACACCACCATCACAGCCATCACCCCCACCCACTCACTCACTTCAGCCAAGCCTTCTAATGTGAAGTTCCAAAGAGAGGCCCACTTCTTTGGTAATTCTTGGTTAAGTCCCCTGTTTTTGGTTTAGTATGGGAAAGTATCTCTTACACTGTTTTGCTCCAGAACATTCTTTCCAAAGATCTGATTGACAATGAATCCTTTAAGATTTGGAAGTTCTCTAGATTTTGTAAGCAAAATGATCTGATGGTCAGCCTGAGACAAATGAGAACTCCCAGGCCCAGAGTTACTACCAGGTGAGTACACATCACGAATAACCCAGAGGAAGTCTAGATGATGAAGACAGGACATTGGGAGTAGTGAATTGCCCAGAGTCTTTCTGCTTCCCAGGCAGTCTAGTCCATAAAACCTCTGTGCCCACTCAGAAATTAATTTAGTTATCATTTCATTTACCTGATTTTTACTTATTTTATTTGGTTTTATAGTTCTTATGCATCCTGAGCTATTTTTATTTTAATTTTAGATTTAATCGATATTCAAAACATTCCCCATGATGGTGTCTGCTAAAATCTGTAAAATCTCAAACCAAGGGCAAATTTAGAATAACAGAAAATAGCATGTAATGTAAGTTAGCTCAATCAAGTTCTATTTTTGAGACTGCAAAATAGGCTGGTTTCTTCAAAGCAGAGCACTTTCAAGGTCCAGAAGCAATAAAAACAAAATGTAATGATATTTTTCTTCTTTTTTCAATTTGGAATACATTGTGTTTCTAAGACTACCTCATTCTCCCTTATTAAAAATCAGCTTCTATCAATACATATCTTACCTTTCTGCTTCCTGCTAGTATCTCTATGGTCATATTTTGTATTTATACTTAAAGAGGATGGTCCTCTAAATCCCTACTCCTAAGCATCATCATTAAATTTTACATTGCTGTCTGGTAAGAAATGGAACTGAAAAATAGATTTTGACATAGTTTTCAAGCCCTGGTCATGTGATGTAAAGCATACAATGTAATAGCTCATCAATTCCAAACAGAAAATGAGGTAAAGTCAGCCTTCACAACTCTCTGCTCAGCTCCAACTAAGTAAATGCTACAATTTTACACATCCTATACTGTTCCCAGAAAAATGATCCAACTCTTCAAAATCAAGCATCTAGTCTCCAAAAATCAGCACGTAAAAAAAAAAATTTAGGTGACATTTGACCCACTAAATCTGGCTTTTCTCTCTAGAATCCTGATTAAAGGAAAATACTGTCCTTTACCTCCTTCATAAAAGTCAAGCATATCATTTATAACTGAATAACTTTTTACCAATTACAGTAAATACTTTGATTGCTTTACAGTATGATTTCAGATGTTATCATCAAATAGTTTCTGTTAAGGGCAGTTTTTCACTCTAATTTTTAAAGACATACCATTGAAAATGAAGTGCTGTACCATGCTGCACAAAAGATATGCAACAAAAAGAAAGAAACATCATTTCTAAGAGATTTGTAAGAGAGCAAAGGACAAGGATTTTACCTTAGTCCAACCCATTTGCAATGAATGACGTACACAAAATAATGAGTGTTTCTGGCTATTTGGCAAGGCCTACACAATTGATTAAGAAACAATAAAGAGAACTGTAACCTCCTCTTCAACAAGTGAGATGTGACAGTGATTTAGAAGTAAAAATGATTAGGAAGCAAAGAGCCACATATTTTAGGCTTTTTGACTCACTAGGAAAGCTCATGGTTCTCAGGATACAGTAAATAAAAATAGAATGTGTTCTCTGAGTTGACATGTACCAAATAAACACAGACAGCTAAGCCAGACATGGTGGCACATGCCTGTAATCCCAGTGACTTGGGTGGTGTAGGCAGAAGGATTACAAATTCAAGGATAGAAGTAGCCTCCCTAACTTAGTGAGACCTTATCTCAAAAAAAATAAAAAAATAAAAATAAATAAAAATATGGACTGGAGGTGCAGCTCAGTGGAAGAGAGCTTGCAAAGCATGCATGAGGTCATGGGTTCAATCCCCAGTACCACAAAACAACAACAACAACAACAACAACCCCACAGAATTCTCAATCAGAAAGTTTAGTTGGTAGCAGTGCTGATTAAGCGTTCTACTTGCTGTATACCTCACCCCCCGAGCTGTACTTTGAGACTGATTATTTGTGGTATAGTCATCTGGACCATCTACTGGGAAAATTGGGAGTGATTGTAGGACACCAGAAACTGCCATTAGCTTCTTGACTTTCCTGAGAGGCTCCCCACTTTGCATGGGATTATTCCTGTAGTGAATTTCAGCTGGTGACTTGGTTGGGCCTGGTTAATCTGGAACCTCAGCTAAAATGTCTGGAATAGGTGGGGCAACCTGGATTTTTCTTTCCATGCACATCTAAATGGGAAATCTTGCAGCACAAACAGCCTCTTGTTTTACAGAAACTAAATGCAACCTTGTTATTATCACAAATCCACCAATGACATTCATGTCAGCTGCTTTTTTCCCTGACTCTAGGTAACAGTTGGTTCATTCAGAAGCAACCACAATAGAACATGAGTGAACTTTCTCAGATCACCAAAGGATACTTGGGTTTTAGATGGAGAAGAGCAGCAACTCCTGGCCAGATGGTTGGTTTCAAAGGCTCCAGCATCAAGGTGACATCCCTTACAGAGTTAGGCAGTTAAGAGGCTGAACACAAAGTTGAATTAATCAACTGGACCAGAATTGAACCAAGAAGGAAAACTGTTGTTGTTGTTGTTGTTGCTGTTGTTAGATGTTGTTAAGTCGGTCTGACTCAAAGTGACCCTACATACAACATAATGCAACACTACCAACCCTGTGCCACGCCCAGCACTATGTCAGTGCTTCTCTGCTATTCATAGGGTTCTCAATGGCTGGTTTTTTGGGGAGTTGGCTGCCAGTCCTTCTCCCAAGCCTATAGCACCTGGTATTCCCAAATGGTCTCCCACTCAAGGACGAACCAGGTCCAACTCTACTTAACTTCCAAGATATGACAAGATCAAATGCCCAGGTAGTATGGCTATAGACAAGAAGGAAAATAGGGCAAGATAAATGAAAAGGTATCTGGAAAATATATTTATAATCAAGATACTCTTGTGGAATATTTTAAAGTCTC
The DNA here is from genome assembly GCA_007922755.1 of Pedetes capensis. Taxonomy (NCBI): domain Eukaryota; kingdom Metazoa; phylum Chordata; class Mammalia; order Rodentia; family Pedetidae; genus Pedetes; species Pedetes capensis. Next base: position 42,439 of record VMDO01012697.1, on the reverse strand, counting down.
TTGCATATTACTTTGATTGTGATTGGAATAGCTGGTGGATACCATACCCAACAGTACTATAAGTCTGTCAGTCTAGGTAAAACAAAGTAAAGAAGAATTTGTTCCTCAAAAATGCACCACTAGTATTTTTATTCAATCACCCCTAATAGTCTTAGCATGCACATGCTTTATTGTCTTTCAGTCTTAGACACCTACTCTTTATCTTCTAAATATTTCCCAATGGATTTCACAAAACTCAATGTAATTCTTTGTTTTCTGTTTACTAGCCCTTCATTTATTGATTGGATGATAGTTTTCAGGCCACCATACATATTTCTTCAACAAATGCCAGACCTTCAAAAAACACTATGATGCTAGTTATTTATCCATCTTCTTTCTTCTGTGGCTTCCCATTTTGGAAAAAGAGTCCTCAGTTTATTCTGCCAATGCTGATGCTTTCCTCATCTTTGGTATTTGGTACAGTTTTATTGTATTAATGTAATCAGTTTTATGCATTACTAATCCTTCTCTCCTATAAATTGCGTAAAACATTGGAACACAGATGCAATTCACTTCAACTCCAAAAGCACAAATTGAACAGTCATGGTTTCATCAGTTCTTTAATAGCAATCAGGAACATTTTGATTTCTTTGGTTATATAATAAAAACTTTCTAAACTATGTTTCCACAAGTAAGGTCCATGAAAAACTTGCTTCAAAATTGCCTACAAAATTGATAAATACATCTTTTTAGAATTGGGCATTCTCATGTATACATTGCTGGTGGTGATGCAAAAATCACACAATCCCTATAAAGGAGAATTTAACAATATCTAGCAAATTACATACGCTTTCACGCTTCAAACAAAAAAACAAAACAAAATATAATTTTTAGGAATTTATCCCAACAATATACAAAATTCATCAGTGAAGCATTATTTGTCCTTCATGAACTGACTGATTGAATAAATTATGGAAGTTATAAAAGGGAACTAAGAATCCTCTGTATACTATGTGGAATGATCAAAATTAATAAAAATGGTTACCCATGGAGGGATAAACAAAATCTTTGAAGAAGACAAGGATCATTCTTCACTGTGTATCATATAGTTTTTACTGTGAAATCATGTAAATGACTTTAATTAAAAAATACGATTGATTTTTAAGAGAAACACTAAAAAGCAATGGCTGTTAATTGAATATATACTGAAATAAATAATTCTACTTATCGTATTATTAGCATACCCACACAAAAAGAGGAATTACATAGGGGATTTTAAAGGAAATACTTGACTATATATCTCTAATAGTATATATTCAAAGGTCAAACCACAGAGAAATCTGAACATAGATGCAAAGGTCTATGATCTTATTACTAATATTTTAAGTAGTATTGATATTGTTAATATTAAAAATACTGTTAATATTTTAAATTTGAAACAATAAATAATGTTGTTGTTAAGTGCCATCCAGTTGGTGTCTGGCTCGTTGTTGTTATGTGCCTTCAAGTTTGTGTCCAGCTCATAGTGACCCTATATACAATAGATGAAACATTATTGTCAGTGTTTCTCTGCTATTCATAGGGTTTTTAATAGTGGATTGATTTTTGGGAGTGGGTTGCTGGGTCCTTCTCCCAAGCCTACAGCATCTTGTGCTCGCAGGTGGTCTCCAATCCAAGTACTAGCCAGGCCTGACCCTGCTTAGCTTCTGAGATCTGATGGGATCAGACACCACAGTGTTACCGCTCCAGGCAAATATATTATAACATACAGCAAATAAGTGATCATGTTCCTATCTTTAAGTAACCATCTCAGTATGAGAAAAAAAAATCTATAAATTAAAAAAAAAAGCTTGAGCAGTGTAATCTTAATTTGATTTGGAAACACTCTCAGGAAATAAAGATTAATAATTCTCTTTTGTAAATGTGTATTTTTTAGCTCTGTCTACTGAAAAAAAAAAGGGCTGGGATTTAGTTCAGTTGGTAGAGCGCCACTCTGCAGTCTCTGAGGTCTTGAGTTCAATTCCCAGCACCACAAAAATGGGAGAAGGATGAGGCAATCCACTCCTGAGGCAATCCTGAAACAATCAGCCATTGAGAACCCTATAAGGGTCATTATGAGTTGGACATGACTCTAAGACACCTAACAACAACAACAACAACTGAAAAAAAAAAAACCTAGAAGGAATGACCACCCAGTAACAGTAAGCCCCTCTAGCTCCCAGGTGGTGGTCTCTAACTGCAATTCCTCATTAAAAGGAAAGGACTTTTTGGGAAAATGACTGATTCTAGGTGTAAGGCAAGATATTTATGAAGATTCTAGGACATCTTCATGTTCAAGAAATGAAAGCAACCATCATATTTTACTGGTTCCCATTTAAAGTAACTCCTACAAACTTCAGTGGTAAAATTTGAGTATCAGTAAGATAAATGACTGATTTCAACAGTGCGTATGTGTGTAGTTGTGAATATTAAGTGTACTGCAAATTGATAACTGAAGGGAAAGAACTGTACATTTGTTCTCTCCTTATATAAATTCTATTATAAGATTATCGAATAGTTGATGATGTAATTTTTAAAATAGAATTCCAGCTAGTAAATACAGAAAAATATATAGAATTAGGTCCTCCAACAATTTGACAGTTTGCCCTCTCCCTATCCCTATGCTAAAAGTTAAACCTCAATGCAATATTAAGAGATGCACCCTTTGGGAAGTGATAAGCTTATGAAAGCTCTACCCTCATGAATGGGATTAGTGCTGTTACAAAAGACACTCAGGGCTGGCGTGATGGAGCACGTCTGGAATCCCAGCAGCTTGGGAGGCCGAGGCAGGAGGATCGCAAGTTCGAGACCAGAGGCAGTCTGCATAACTTAGAGAGACCCTGTCTCAAAAAAGTAAAGAAAATAGGCTGGGGGCACAGCTCAGTGGTCCAGGACTTGCAAAGCATGCAAGCGCAAGGCCCTGGGTTCAACCCCCAGTAAGGGGAAAAAAAAAACCACTCTTGTTTGCCCTTCCACGTATGGAGACATGTAGAAGGTACCAATGTATGAGGAACTGCCCCACTCCAGACACAATCTGTGGGCATGTTAAACTTAGACTTAGACTTCTTAGCCTCCAGAATTGTGAGGAATAAATTTCTATTGTTCATAAATTACCCAGTCTAAGGTATTTTGTTATAGCAGCATGCAAGAACTAAAACAGATCCCATTTTGTAACTCCTAATGAAATAATTAAAAAAAAAAAAAAAAAAAAAAAACCACCTCACGCATACACGCTCCCACCCACGTATAAAATCGCTTATAGTCAGGTGCGGTGGTATACACCTGCATTCCCAGCAGCTTGGGGACGAAGGCAGGAGGCTCGCAAGCCCAAGGTCACAGGCAGCCTGCGCAACCCAGAGAGACCCTGTGTCAAAAAGTAAAAATATGGGCTGGGGGCGCAGCGTGGCGGTCCAGCACCTACAAAGCGAATAGGCGCAAGACCCTGGTTTCATACCCCCATACAAAACAACAAAATCAAAAAACAACAAAAAAACCAAAACAAAACAAAACAAAAACCCCATGAAACAAACAAACAAACAAAAAAAATCAAAACAAAAACAAAATAAAACTGCTACTTGGCCAACTGACTGGAAGAGATCCATATTTGTGCCTATTCCCAAAAAAGGGGATCCAACTGAATGTGATCATAGCCTTCAATATGGGTTACGACTAAACATCAACTAAACAAAAATCCTTACGACTGGGTCAGCACGCAACTTCACATTAAATGGAGAAAAGATTGAGGTTGTCCAAGATTTTACTTTGCTTGGCTCTATAATCAACACCCGTGGAAGCAGCAGTCAAGAAATCCAAAGACGCATTGCTCTAGGAAAAGCTGTGGCAAAAGATCTCTTTAGAGTATTGAAAAGCAAAGATGCCACATTGAAGACGAAGGTGTGTCTGACTCATGCCATGGTATTTTCAGTGGCATCATATGGTTGTGAAAGCTGGACATTGAACAAGAGAGACAGAAAAAGAATTGATGCTTTTGAACTGTGGTGCTGGAGACGTCTATTGAATATACCATGGACTGCCAAAAGAACCAACAGATCTGTCCTAGAAGAGGTACAACCAGAG